>OX328126.1:8644360-8701238 GCA_946811695.1 Gonocerus acuteangulatus
AAATATCCTCTAAAACATGACACCGATTTTCGGGACGAGTAATCTACAGGTTACCACCCTATTCTTGCCAGGATGATTCCTTTTCTTTTTTCCAAAGTAAATACATCACCCCTAATGGGACTCGAACCCACGACCTTAGGCACGGCCATCAGGGTTCCTGTATGATATTATTATCATGTCAAAATAGTTACTCAAAAAATAAAAAGCACATATTTTTATATCAAAGCTTATTATAATTATTATAATGGGGGTGTTATTTTTAGATTCCTTGGAAAATTTATTTTCGGGAGACAATACCAACCGAAAATATTTTTCAATTTTGTTTTTCGGCCTATGAACTTCTGGGGTTTTATCGCCGGGCGATTTATAAGTTGCCAACCTTATAAAGTGAACGTGATTTTCTTAGACGATCATGTATGAAAGTATTCGCCATGACCGTCGTAGCTTAACCTCTGTCATCAACTTGAAAAAATGAATTTCACTTGGCTATTTCTGTTGGCTCCGAAAAAATGTTACATCTTTTTTTATTTAATAATTTAATTATTATTTTTTTTTTGTTGACAAGCGTTTATTCATAAATATTCTAGCGGAATGGAGCTGCCCTGCCAGTTAGTTCTCCCTTCCGTCTTTACCCAATCACACCAAACTCTTTTCCTATGTAAAAAACCTAAGGTTTTTGGGAAGATAGAAATTTTCTGGTAAAAACTGTATATTATTCTTTGTCGACGTTTCGGCTTGAAATTGAAGCCTTCATCAGGGCGATGAGAGGAAGGAGAACTGTTACTCATGGACGTGTAATCACTTCTGAATGTGACGTTTGGCCAAAAATAAAAGGCATTTTATTATAAAAATTTAGTTTTTTTTTTTAAGATATTACTACCAAACTCTGAGAAATTCTACTTTCGCGTTCCCAACGGTCAACGATTTCTTCTCAAAGAATTAACCATTTTGTTCACTATCAGACGAAACATGCAAAACATCGGAAACTGACCGTCAGCTTTGAAAAAACTTGTTCTTCGTTGTAATCGGTTGCAGGCATGGGCGTTTATAGGAAATCATTTTGGAGGGGGCTGGGAAAATTTCGGGGGGGGGCGCTGAGACCATTTCCATGTTTGCTTATCACCTCGACGGCTAAATATCTAATCTTCATGCTAAATGATCTTATTTAATTTATTTTTAAGGGTTCTATAACATTTTTACCGATCAAATAAGAATTTCGGGGGGGGGGGGGGGGGGGGCTCCAGCCCCTCTTATATGCGCCCATGGTTGCAGGTAACCTGATCCTACTACATTACACGTTATTGAATGTTGTTGCGTTTTATAAGCCGAAAGGTTTGCGGTACAGGAATAAACGTCGTTGAGTAAACAGTTCTTTATATTTGGCGTCCTTACCCTTGGTGTTTAACAAAAGTTCCTAGTATTACGTGAATGTTTCCGTGTCATTTCAGCGAGTTTCTACGACATGCGTTTCATATCTTGCAGGACTGCGTGTAGTTCACCAGCTGGGCGTGTAGTGTGTTCGTGCGGATAGCATGTTTGTCCAGGAGGTTGTGTATCTCCCCACACCACTTCCTCTCTGTTCGCCCTTTGCGTGTGGGGCCGTGGACCTAATTTGTGAATAAGATGAGCTGTTATCAGTCTGGAGTTACTTCCTGGTCACCTTATCTCCCATGCTTACCGCTATCTCGGCGGTATGCGCGGGAACAGTCACGAATGCAGGTTATCTCTTGTAACGGTGTAACAGCAACGTACACAGCTGTTAAAGTCGCTTCAACATTTCCATCCTAATCTTGTTTCAACAAACTCTATTTTCTATCTCGGTCAGAGTTATTCAAGGACAGGAAAATGGTTTTCTGTCAAAGCTCTGAAGAATTCGATCAAGATCTTAAAACTGAATTAATTTCCTATATATATATATATATATATATATATATATAGGAAGCTCTGACCAGAAATGGAAATTATGGGTTCGTCAACCCGATTGTGCGATCCAGCAGTATTGACGAAAAATCCGCTTATGGTTGTTATGGGCTCGTCAAGTCAAACATAACATCTGGAAGACCTGACAAGAAATTCGCTTCTGGTTGTTATGGGCTCGTCAATTCAAACATGATATCTGGAAGTACTGGCAAGAAATTCGCTTATGGTTGTTATGGGCTCGTCAAATCAAACATGATATCTGGAAGTACTGGGAAGAAATTCGCTTCTGGTTGTTATGGGCTTGTCAAGTCAAACATGATATCTGGAAGTACTGGGAAGAAATCCGCTAGTGGGGTTGTTATGGACTCGGAAAGTCAAACATGAGATCTGGAAGTGCTGACAAGAAATTCGCTTCTGGTTGTTATGGGATCGTCAAGTCAAACATGATATCTGGAAGTACTGGGAAGAAATCCGCTAGTGGTTGTTATGGGCTCGTCAAGTCAAACATGATATCTGGAAGTACTGGGAAGATATCCTCTTATGGTTGTTATGGGATCGTCAAGTCAAACCTGACATCAGCAGCCTGGTTAAAAAATAGGAAACAGATTTTTGCTTTTCTACATACCGAAATTAGGTGTAGAATGACAGGCCGGGTAAATGACCCCTTGACCTAAAAAATGAGGCCATAAGAAGATAAAATTTACACAAACCAAACATTTTCTCTTGTCAAAATACTTGAAAACGATTCAACAAAACCAGAATCGGACAAAGCAATCGTTCAGAATGGAATCACAGAAATGAAACGAGGACATAGAAGCAAATTAGCAGAACAATTAACGACAAGAGATTGAAGAGACCAACAATCGGTGTAATGCGACGGAAACACGCTATGTGTTTCATTCGGCGAATTACATAGAAAGCCGCGAAGAATGGACGAGATATTCGGTAGCGTTTGGTAGCCCTATCAATTAGGCGTGTGGGGGATCCGTGTGTTTTCCTGTTCAGATTTATAGCACACAGGAGGGGATTAGCAGAAATTACTCCATAAATATATTATGAGGGGGAAAAAATTAAAAGCTTTCCGTAATGAGAGAGCTTAAATTCGCGCTATTAATGAGATACTTCTCGAAAAAAAAAGGCAGACTCGCTGGAACTACGTCATCTTAGCGCGGTTCCGTTTATATCCCTAGTGCCATTAGTAAAGGAGTATTTATTTATTTATTTAAATTTTAACGTCCATTTATTATTAACTAGGAATTTTAGGACGGGTTATCTATAGGTTACCACTCTTTTCTAGCCAGGATAGGGGTGATGCCTTTTCTTTTTTCTAAAGAAAAGCCTCCACTCCCAGTGGGAATCGAACCCACGACCTTTGGCACGGAGTGTTAAGTGCTCACGCCTTAACCCTCACGGCCACCGGGTCTCCTAGTAAAGGAGTAGAAGCAGTTATTGGTAGGTTTTGATCTTTCGTGAAAAATATAAAATAATATCTCAAAGATAGGGAGGGCGTCAAAACTTACTGACTCTGACCCAAGTCGGAATTTTTGAAATTCCGATTTTTTCAAAAGTTTGAAGTTGTGTATCTCAGATGGGACTGGATGAAAATCCGTGCTTTTTACACATTATGAAGTCCTATATGAATCATATAGGACTTCATAATGTGTAAAAAGCACGGATTTTCATCCAGTCCCATCTGAGATACAAGAGTTGGGCAAACTTTAGCGCGCGCTAAAAGCTGATACCTCTCCGCTAATTTAGCGAAACTGTAGAAAGCGAGCGCTAATAATTAGCGGTTAGCGGCGGCAGTGCGCTAACCGCTAATCTATTTATGAAATATCGTAATTGCTAATAGCTTAAGCTATAGTTACAACATTTTGTCATCTCAAAGTTCACTTCCGGTCTGCCCTGAGCAACCTCTCTCCTGTTCCACTTCCGCTCCAATCTACCGGATTTCCAATCACATGAATGTCGATTTCGGTTACTTCCGGTCGACTCATGCCTATCACTGGGTAACTCCTGTTCGATCTGGCTCACTTCCGGTCAATCACCGACATTGGCACACTCTGACACTCCTTAATCTAGGTTACTTCCGGTCCTATATTCATCCCTCGGTCGTTCCGGAAGTACCCCAGGGTCTTCCAGGCACTCATGATAGACCGGAGGTGAACCAGCAGTGACCCGGAAGTAATTGTAAGCAACCGGAAGAGAAACCGGAAGTGGTCCGAAGCAGTCCGGATTCATCTGGAAACTGCCCAGGAGTAATTTGGGTGACCCGGAAGCCATTTTTGAGAACCCGGAAGTGAAACCGGAAGTGGCCAGAAGTTGTCCAGATTTATCCGGAAACTGTCGGGGAGTAATTTTGGTGACCCGGAAGTCATTTTGAGAACACGGAAGTGAAACCGGAAGTGGCCAAAAGTTGTGTAGATTCATCCGGAAACTGTGCAGGAGTAAATTTGGTGACCCAGAACTCATTTTGAGAACCCGGAAGTGAAACCGGAAGTGGTCAACAGCTGCTCAAATTCGCCCGGAAATGCCCCAGGGATTCTCAAAATGGCTTGCGGGTCACCAAAATTATCCCTGACTGTTTCTTGAACTATCTGGGCAACTTTTGACCACTTCCGGTTTCACTTCTGGGTTCTCAAAATGGCTTCCGGGTCACCAAAATTACTCCTGGACAGTTTCACGATAAATCTAGACAACTTTTGGCCACTTCCGGTTTCACTTCCGGGTTACCAAAATTACTCCTGGACAGTTTACGGATGAATCTGGACAACTTTTGGCCACTTCCGGTTTCACTTCCGGGTTCTCAAAATGGCTTCCGGGTCACCAAAATTACTCCCGGACAGTTTGCGGATGAATCCGGACAACTTCGGACCATTTCCGGTTTCACTTCCGGTTGCTTGCAAATACTTCCGGGTCACCTCCGGTCTATCATGAGTGCCTGGAAGGCCCTGGGGTACTTCCGGAAACGACCCAGGGATGAATATAGGACCGGAAGTAACCTAGATTAAGGAGTGTCAGGGTGTGCCATTGTCTGTGAGTGACCGGAAGCAAGCCAGACTGAACAGGAGTTACCCAGTGATAGGCTTGAGTCGACCGGAAGTAACCGAAATTGACATTCATGTGATTGGAAATCCTGTAGATTAAAGCGGAAGTGGAACAGGAGAGAGGTTGCTCAGGGCAGACCGGAAGTGAACTTTTTGATGACAAAATGTTGTAACTATAGCTAAAGCTATTAGCAATTAAGATATTTCATAAATAGATTAGCGGTTAGCGCACTGCCGCCGCTAACCGCTAATTATTAGCGCTGGCTTTCTACAGTTTCGCTAAATTAGCGGAGAGGTATCAGCTTTTAGCGCGCGCTAACGTTTGCTATCAAATAATATGATAGCAATGAAGAGTAAAAATTTCAATATTGGTATTTGACTCTGAACCGAGTTATGAAATTTCGATTTTCATGGGTGGACTGCACCATCAAACTTTACAAGAATGTAAAAATCAAAATTTCAAAAGTTCATAGTTTTTTTCAGAGTGAAATATCAATATTTTTTCAGAGTGAAATATCAATATTTTTTCAGAGTGCATTATCAATATTGAAATATTTACTCTATTTTGCTATCATATAGGCCTACACTCAGCGTCAAAATGTTAGACACACTATGAAAAATATTATTTTTGACTTTTCATTTGAATAGATCAACAAACAAATGTTTTGACTTTTCATTTGAATAGATCAACAAACAAAACCCCATTCATACATACATACATACAAACAAATACGAATTAAATTATTTTTAACTCATCTTAAACTTATCGGGCAATGCCATTTAGTATTATAACCCTTTACAAAAAAATATATTAAATAAAAATGCTTAAAAACGGATTCTAGGTGCGTCAAAATGATAGACACACTGGAAGAAAAAATAATAAAAGAGGAATTTAAAATTCTTTGGCTTTTCCATGACCTTTTATTACTTCAAAAATTCAATTTGGAATTGAATAAAATAATTTTTTAATGTTTCTTGAGGTTTGTCGTCCCAGGAAGCTAATTTTCACTTTTTAGCTCATCGATTGTTGAATACTGTCTTGACTTCCTATATATACATCTTGTGAGAATTCCCGAGGCATTTTTAATATTATTAAGGTGTGGAAAAATAGGTGGCCAATCTAGTTTGTCTATATTTTTTCAGATAAACCATTCCTTAATAATTCTTGCCTAATGGTTTGGAGCATTGTCTTGCTGAATGCAACTGAACGTTCTGTCATCTCATTGAAAGTGGTTTTTCTGTTCTTCTAACAAGTTTTGATACTCATTTGAATAAATTCTCTCAGAAAGAAACACCAAGTAGCCTTTCTTCTTGAACCTAATATTTGCCCAAACCATAACATTTCCTCCGCTCACTTACCGCCGGGGTAATATAAGTTCTACTTTTCTTAAATCATGAAAATGAAAATGGAAACCATCAAGTCCATCCACATCAAATGTTTTCTCCTCAGAAAAAATAACTTTCCTCCATTAATCGGTCCTCAAGATAACGCTTTCTGCAAAAGCCATTTTATGATGAAAGAGGTTTTCGCGTTACTTCACTTCTCACTATGTTTTTTCATCTTTCCAATAATCCATGCACATTCCTAGACTTGGTATAAACACCAGCTTCCTATGCAATTGCTTTGGGTGTTTTGCATGAGCGGGGTGCGATTCTTAGATCAATTGTACCTGCCTCATTGATAGGGTTGGTGGTCTTCCAGTCCAGCAATGGGTAAAAATGAAGTTTCACGCCTTCAAAACCGATTTCTTTCAAATTTTGTACAATAACGTATTTTGATGCACTAAACACGAATACGTTAAAAACAAACCTTCGCATTTAACTAGGAAAGAAGTTATTAAGCACTAAAGTTAATAGAATAATTAATAGAATTCTATTAATTTTAGCGAGTTGGAGCGGAAACGCATAGCATGTATGCCTTAAAGTCGTCATTTATGCCTTAAAGTCGTCACAAATTTAGTTGTTAACATTAGCTCTCATAACCTGCATAACAGTGAACTTAAGTGCTTAATAACTTCTTTCCTAGTTAAATGCGAAGGTTTTGTTTTTAACGTATTCGTGTTTAGTGCATCAAAATACGTTATTGTACAAAATTTGAAAGAAATAGGTTTTGAGGGCGTGAAACTTCATTTTTACCCAGCAATGGGTACCGTATGGGTCTCCGAACGGAATTCAGTGGGCTAGATTCGATAAACTTAGTTTTATGTGACTTGGAATCTCACTACAACCCGTCTCATCCTTGTTTAGCCAAGAAATTAAATGACGCTCTTCTCGAGGCAACCACTTATTTTTTCTTATTTTTTCAACAAGAAAATTAACAGCTGTTCTCATTGAAATTGACCACAGGAGAAATGGAAAATGTCAAATCTTAATGCTTTTCAAGGGTTAAGGTCTAAAAATTCCTTATCAACCATTAGAAAATTAAAGGATTGTGAATAACAACAAGTGTATCTAACATTTTGACGCACCAAAATAACGACATTATCAGTTATTTAATTACCTCTTGATAAAGCACAGAGGTAAACTATAAATTACATTTTTTTACTATTATATACATTTGAAATAACTTATAATATAAGATGGAACCACAATTTGAAAAAAAATTATATTCACTTTTCGAAATTTCAAGGATGTGTATATCATTTTGTCACTGAGTGTATATAATGTGAAAAAAAGAAGATTTTTATTAAGTCCCATCTGAGATATGCAACCTCAAACTTTACAAAAATTTAAAAAATCGAATTTCAAAAATTTATGAAAAATTAAAGATGTAGTTCTCAATGCTAATCTATACATATAAAAATTACGTGTCTGTCTGTTTTTCTGTTTGTTTGTTCCTTATACAAATCCACACCGTTTGACCGATTTTGAACAAACTTGGCACACAGGTAGGTCTTGATACGAGAAATCTCCTAGGCTAGGTCAAAATAGTCGAATTTCAAAATTTGGTCAAAAGGTCAAAAGTTTCGTTCAAGAAAAATTGGCTACACTGAAACATTCAGATTGTGACGGCTATTTTGAATCGACAGCCATTTTGAATAATGTCTCAAATTTATTTGTTGATGTTCCTGATAATTAGAATAACTCCAACTCATTGATGACTTTACATCATTATATAATCATGTAATGCAGTTTATTTAAATCTTATTTCAACAGTCACTGTCTAACTAAGAAGCGCTGGCCTCTGTCGGCTGTTAGATGAAGTGCTGTTTTGCTGGCCTCTGCCGGTATCATCATGAACTAAAACAAATTCACATCGTTTGACCGATTTTCGTAACTGGGTATAGACAACTAGGTATCAAGTAGATTTTGATACAGGGAGAGTCATAGACAGAAAGTAGGTGTAGCATGGCACACTGGGTAACAGCTAGTACTCTATAAAATGTGACTAACCAATGATATCTTACTTTAAAAAAAATATTAGCTCACATCAAGTTCTCCTTCGTGGTTTCTTAAAAACGAAAATGACTCCCCTCGCTTTCTCAACGTGCGCCCAAGGAAAACACTCATTTTGTTATCGTGTTCTACAAAAAATACTAATTTTACTATTAAATGAAATTTAAAAGAAAAACAAAATGAGTTAAACAGAGGCAAAAATCCTTTCGAAGTTTTACGCAAGTATTTCACCGATTGAAGTGACCCCATCGAAAATTGTTATAGAACCTTTTTTGTAGAGAATTCAGTAAGCTTTCGAATGGTCACTTGAACTTACCACGTTTTCCCAACCGTTTTCGAGATAATTAGGAAAATATACGAAGATCCCAAAACTCTTCATGTCTGATAAAAACATATTAAATAAAATATGTATAAAAATTATAGGTAAACCTGAAGGAGAGCGTCCTCAACACCGATTTTCTTCAAAGTTTGCACTATAACGTATTTTGATGCACTAAACGCGAATCCGTTGAAAAAAATTGTTTTTCTCAACCAGGAAAGAAGTTATTTAAAAAAAAAGTTCACTGTTATGAAGGTTAGGGAAGACTGCCTTGGACGACTTTTGGGCATAGAATTCTTTTTATTTCTGCGAGTTGGATTGACTAGGGGTTTTGATGTTTTCTTGAGCGAGCGGAGCGAGCGGAAACGCATAGCACGTATGCCCAAAAGCGACAGTTTACGACCAAGTCAGCTACCACAAGGTGAGCCTAAATTTCAATAACACTTCGTCATTAAGGACTATTGCGCAGGCGCGTGTTTACATATAAGCTGTATACCCCGTCTTTTATAACCTCCATAACAGTGAACTTTAGTGCTTAATAACTTCTTTCCTAGTTGCGAGCAACTTTTTTTTTCAACGGATTCGTGTTTAGTGCATCAAAATACGTTATAGTGCAAATTTTGAAGAAAATCGGTGCTGAGGAGAGTGTCCTCAGCACCTTTGGTCGTTTGTAACCCGCTAACAGTGAACTTTTTTTTTAAATAACTTCTTTCCTGGTTGAGAACAACAATTTTTTTCAACGGATTCGTGTTTAGTGCATGAAAATACGTTATAGTGCAAACTTTGAAGAAAATCGGTGTTGAGGACGCTCTCCTTCAGGTTTACCAAATTATATATATATATATATATAAACTTGAGCCACCATTATTTTGTGTTTGTGGGTCCCGAAACGTGAAATGTTCTTGTCGGCACATCGGGATTGCGTCATGAGGTCAACCTTATAAGCGGGTTCTCCCTATAGATGGAGGGAGGAACCGCGCTAAAAGCACTTATTCTTCTTGACCAGTCTATGGAGAAGCTTTTTACAAGGTAAAAAATATTTTTAAAAGGTCTGTAAAAAATTGAAAGTGTATGGAGAAGCGAAAAAGTCATTAGCACGGTGATATCGAAAGTCCTTGCTATCTCTCGCCTAATTCTTGAAAGCACGAATATCAGAATATACTTGAAGAAGTATGAAGTATAAAAAATGTCCCTAAAATAACCAGTATAAGGCGATAAGAAGAAATGTAAGACTTACCATTTTCAATATAGTAGGAGGTTTCATTGTATCTGTCATCGGTGAAACCAGGTCGTTTTGCTTTTAGGGCCTTCGTCTCCAACTTAGCCTGCAACAAAATGGAATCATTAGTAATGACAAATGTAGGTGATATCCAGGGCAAGTTCCGGCCTACGCACAGTGTCTGCATATTACACGAGGTATTAGGGCCGATTTTTACTATTTCATAACTTTAAAGATAAACTTATGATATTTTAAACAGGCATTATACTAATAAATGTGAGTAAAATTGGTAAGTAATAAGTTAAAGTGGTAAGTTGAGTTGGTGTAATAGGTTTTGAGATATAGGCCACAGAAAATCTGAAATTATAGGACTCACTCACTCATCAACATTATTAGGCAGTTTCCAAGAAGCTAGAGACTTGAAATTTTGCTGGATACATTAGGGTGTTATTAAAGAAAAAAATAGCAAAATCCTGAAAAGTTGTCTTTTTGCATGTTTGTTCCACACCGTTTGACCGATTTGGACCAAACTTGGCACACAGGTAGGTCTTGATACGGGGAGTGTCATGGGCTAGGTCAAAATCGTGTATCGGCTGTTTGTGTGTATGTTTGTACCTTACACAAATTGACACCGTTTGACCGATTTTGACCAAATTTGGCACACAGGTAGGTCTTGCTAAGAGGAGTGTCATAGGCTAGGTCAAAATCGCCTAGGACTCACAGTTCGGAGGTCACGGGTTCGAAACTGTGAACCCAAATAGTTGCGGATTTTCGTTATTAGATTTTAGTATTACTTATTTGGTTTCTAATTTATTCATTTATTATTTATTTACAAACTTATTTATTTACATTTATTATTTATTTACAAACTTTATTTATTAAGTTATGTTATTAACTTACATAACAAGGACCTACATTCGTGTAATTAGTAGTTTACTACATGTAAAGTTACAATTAATTTTTCCAAAATTGCTAAACTACGAAACACGTTAACTACTAACTACAAACTAGAAATAATGTAGTCCTAGAGCAGGTTTTTTTTTTTTGCAAAAGAATATTGCCCAAAAATAGTGTTTTATTCAGAAGCCAACTATGTAAAAAAATTGCAAATAATGGCAATTTTACAATGACTAATAAATAAGGCAGACACTTTTATGGGGGTTAAAATGTAAATTGAAAAAAAGAAAAAAGTCCGACTCGCAGGAACTGCGTCATCTTAGCGCGGTTACGTACATCTCGAAGAAATGGAATAGATTAGCATCACAAATCACAGGAAACTGACAGTAGCCAACTTACACAGAAGCGGATAATTCTTAATCTGTATAAGTCAATACAATTATGTTCTGAAAATGTACTTACTCTTCGACTACTGCTGAGAAGGCTCTATTCTAAACAACCAAAAATTCGTTGTCATTTTAAGTATCTTGTTTTACTAGCAAATTCGTTTTACTGTTATAATCAACTGTAAATATGTGCTTAATGGCGAATAAAATTCCATTCTGTCGTGGGTTGAATCTTTCTATAAAATAAGAAATAACGATAACTTCAGATGGAGGCTATGAGGAAGGTTATATAGACAGCAGAATTCAAAACAAAATATGTCATCATGATTAGCCACTGCCATCTTGATTACCACAGCCACTCCAAACTTATTATTACCAACACCTCTCACCGTTTCTTAGCTTATTTTACTACTATTCTAATTATACTGATAAATGCAATTTAAAACAAGAAACAACCAATTAAAAAGTGAGATAAACAAAGAGAAAACCCCTTTCAAAACAAAAAACAAACATTTTTTACGTTTTAAGCGCTTATATCTCTGATTGACGTTGCCCCATCGAATATTGCTTCAGAACCTTTTTTGTAGAGAATTTAGTAGGCATTCGAATGGTTGCCTTCCACTTATCACGATTTCCCTACCGTTATCGAGATATTTACGAAAAATATATGAAGATCCGAAAACTATTCATGTCTATTAATAATTTTTTTTTTCGCATACTTCCTTACCTCCAAATATAACCAAAATTTAAACATCTTAGTTAGGATTAATTTCCAAGTTGTAGAAAATATTTCAATTGAATCCCGCGATTCTAAGTACTCACAAAAATATAATGACTTACAAAAACATTGATTCCACTTTTCTCAGGAACGGTTACAGATATGGTTATGGCCTTATAAATGGTTTCATTCGTTTTCTTATGTTAAGAAACCTATAAAACAAGTACCTGCAAGCATATAAATTCAAAAACGTAAACGTTAAGATTTTTTTTGTGCGAATTTCGCCCCAAACACTATCTTCTGATAGGCGGATTCTGCTGGTTAACGAACTTGACCTTTCAAATTAGACGACAGATTTTTTTACCAAATTTTGTTAAAATCGGACCATTTTTTAGCTTGCTAGAGCGCGAACAGACAAGCATATATACAAATATATATATATAAATTTGGGCCACCTATATTTTCGTGATCTATAAGGTCTGAAACGTGAAAGTTTCTAGTCGGCACTTCCGGATTGCGTCATGAGGTCAACCTCATAAGCGGGTTCTCCCTATGGAGATAGGGAGTAACCGCACTAAAAGTACCTAGTTTTAATTTTAAATGTTAAATGAAGAGCTTTATTCACGCTGCGATTTAAACAGCATCTTCAATAAACATAATTGAAAATAATTACAAAAGAGCAGACACTTTTGTGGGGTTTAATTATCAGGAAACATGAAAATAAATGTTGCCTATGATAGACTGCAAAAACACTGCGTGTAAGCGTAGAGTGTATGAGAGCACCGCGCAGTTGTGGTTGTTCTCTGCGCTCTCATTGGTTCTTGCTCACATGATCTTGTACAGCTGTCCCGGTTTAAATTAGAATAAAATCATCCCCCTTAAAAGTGTCTTATTCATTTTAATTTTTTCTTAATTTTACATAAAAGCTTCTGAATAAAACTCTATTTTAAGGATAATTTTTTTGCACCTTTCCCCTATGTGCAGTACCTGTTGTTCGACAGTAAGTCTAGCCAACACATATTTACCTTCTTATCTACCCAAGAGGTACATTATAGCAAAATTTCAAGGTGCATAAAACACTTCATGAAAAGTTACCAGCTCTTGGACTTCTACATTTTCCTCAACTCGGTTATATACTTACTAAGAAACTTGGAAGACATCTGATATTTTATAAGAATTTTTTTCTAAATATAATATTTTGTGTGTAACTAATATCGAAACATATATAGTCTTGGCACAATTCTTTATTAATATCACTATTGTTAGACTTTCCACAATAGATCTGTCGAGACAAATAATATCTTTGAAACTAATTAGAAAACTATACCCTTGCCAGTTCATCTATTTTTGCTTTCGTGACGTTGAAATATTTTTTATAGCAATAACTGTCTATTTTCATTTCTTGGCATTTAGTTTTAATATTTAATTTTTTGTAACCAAGGAAGCTTCGTCCAATTACCGTATATTTCGCTGATTGGTTTGGAGGGGGAGTGCGATAGCAAAATCTATTTTCATTTATAGTTTCACATCATCAGTGCTAGGATTGACGATGTAGCTCGAAGCAAGCCTTCTGTTGACTGCAATTATTAACCGCTCATCTTGACAGAGTTAATTTTTTGTTGCCACAGAAGGACAATCATTAAATAATAATAAATAAAAAAACACGCGTCCGACTCGCAGGAATTGCGTCATCATCGCACCGGATAGGTACGGTTAATATTTTGTGAAAGATGTCAACACCTTCACAAATCTCAAAGAAAAGCGATATTTCAGACGTCAAAATTTTCCAATTAGGCGATGTCAATCGAAGAAATAAGTACTTAAAACTTCAAATGTGTTTGTTTTGTTCTTTTGAACGGGTTTTTGTCTTTGTTAAAATCACTAATTAATTTTTTTTTGTCTTATATTGGATTTATCTGTAAAATTAGTATTATAGTAAAAAAAAAAAAAAAAAAAAAATAATAATAAACAGTAAGCAATGTGTTTCTAGAGCGAACCTTGACAAGGCCAGGGAGTCATTTCTCTATGTGAGGTAGTGAGGTATGTACCCTTGCAACCGTGACCTATTTGGGGTCATAAATTACTTCATGAAAGGTATAACCAAAATGATATATATATATATATATATATATATATATATATATATATATAACTGTTTCTATTTCAACCTTTCCAAATGACATTAGGGATAAGAACGGAACCGCGCTAAGATGTTGCAGTTCCTGCGAGTGGGACTTTTTTTTTTGGCATTGATGATTAAATAACTTGCATTCTAGAGGTTATGTTCTTAAGCAAATTGATATCCTAAATCATGATAAATCTTGGATGTATATCCAATCCCATGGTGAAGGGACAGGAGGAGGTAATCCTGTTTATGGTGAATCCCAGGGGCTGATTGTAATCATCTCCAGGGAGTTATGGATTGATTGGGGTTCGCGTGTGGGGTACCGCTACACCCCACAAGTTTGATAACGTTGCCTAGGTAGCAGTATACTCCATGATTACCTCCATGATAACGTTGCCTAGGTAGCGGTATACTCCATGATTACTTACCATGATAACGTTGCCTAGGTAACGGTATACTCCATGATTACTTACCATGATAACAGGCCACTCTCCGTTTTCAGTTGTATCTTATCAACTGATAAAATAGATAAGGAAGGGTATGAAGTTAATGTAGAATTTTCTAAAAGTAATATTACTTTCATTGAATGTTCAAAGAATAGCAACAATAGCAAGGCCAAACCCTCCACAGATGTTTATTTTGTCAAAGTTTTTTCAACTGAAACCCCCAAAAAATACATAAAACTTGAAAACAAACAACTAACTTATCTAATATTTATAAGAAATATATAATAACAAATCTAATACAGGGTGATTCAGATCTAAGGAGCCAAACTTTATGAATTGATTGTAGACATAATTTCCAAACCGAAAAGTTCATTTAAAGTATGGTCCGATTCTCGTCGGGAAAGCAGTTACGTCCAATTTTCTGTTGTTTTTTTTTTTAACGTAGATCTATTTTTTATTGAATAAGAAAGCATCGCTCAAAAACTGTTCAAGATAATTACATTTTAATTATGCCATCATAAAATAGACACAATTTCTTTTAAGAAAAAGGTGATACAGGAAAAATTCTACATTTAGTAAGAATTGAATCTATGCAAATTAAGCAAATTAACTACACAGGACTTATGTAACATAGCACATACACAGATATTACAAGATTGGCTAAATCACTGGTTACGGACAGACAACAAATTGAGAGAAATTAAAAACTCAATCAAAGCCTGGCATGATAATGATTTGTCTTTAAATAGAAGAGACCAAGTTGTCCTGACCAGGCTAAGAATTGGACACTCACTTATAACACATTCATACCTAATGGAAAGACAAGACAGACCCGTGTGCTCCCTGTGTAATGTTCCCCTGACGATAAAACACATACTCACAGACTGCAGAAGACTAGACAATTTACTCATGCCGCACGACTTACACACATTACTCGCAGAAGGTAGCCCACACATCAACAGTATACTACAGTATTTAAAGAACAATAATTTATACAAAAAAATCTAGACAATCTCCCTTCTTCTCCTTGTGCTTTCGATTTTAATAGTTTACTTTAATAACCTATAGATCTGATTTAATTAAGCTAATGTACCTTATTTTAGTTAGTTTGTGTTTTATATTTTTATTGTAACTGCAAATGAATTTAGGTTTATATTTGTATTTTTTATCTTTATTCATAAGAATCTTGTGGTATATGCATGTATGTGTATATATGCTATATTTTGTGTATATATGTATATATATATATATATATATATTACATATATGTGTGTATAATGTTTGTATATATATGTATATATCTTATTTAAGTATAAATGTAAATTGTATCAACGTCAACAAAGTGTAAAAAAATTGTATATATTTAATAATCTGTATTAGGGCTCATAGCCATAGTTGCGGAGATCTTATAATGAAATAAATAAAAAAAAAAAAAAAAAAAAATATGTGTAGAATCACCTCCTAGAGTTTGGCTACTTAGACCTTACTTAGAATCTTACTGTATAAACATTTATTTGTTGGTGTTCCGCTTTATGGCGATGTACATACTGTATAAACAGCAACATGAAAACGACATCGCCTATCCCAGAATCACAATACAAACCATTTATTTTTAAAAGCTAAAAAAATTATAAAAGTGCAACTAAATAAATGGTAAGATTTTGGCTCAGTGATCTACAGAACCCAGTTGATTTTCTGTTGGTCCAGAATTTGAATCTCATGCGAGAACTGAAAGATTTTATGTTCTAGTATTATCACGGAGCAATATGGCTGTCGAACTCATTCCCTATACTTAAATTGTCTCGACAAACTAAAAATAATTCAAAAGGCTAGAAGCAGAAAAGGAGTTATAGGCACCAAGAAATAAGAAGTACACATATTCTGGGAGAGACGGGTTGCACAGAAATAGTAAACAAGATCAACTTACAAAAATAGAAATGGGCTGGACACCTTATCAGGACATCAGACAATGGATGGATGAAGATTACGACACTCTGAAAACCCCTTCATGGAATTAGGAATAGAGGAAGACCTTTTCTACGGGCCCCTGAGGGGCAGATACTACAGGGGTTAGTCGCCATAGCAACGGAACCCTCGTGTACCATAGTCCGGACGTAGCCGAAGCGTTACAGTTTTAGCGTCTTACTAGCCCATAGCTAAGACGTATCCATGCCAATAATGTTGTAATTTGTCAGTTATTTCATGCCCCCTCACCTCATCCTGTACAATATAATATCCTATAAGAAACACTGTACTGTGTTGCCATATCCATAGACTTGTCAGAATAACTTCCATGCTTTCTTTGGAACAGTAATTAATCAGATCATATCTTGAAATGATAAATCTTGTAAGGCTTCCGAAAGGTGACCATCCAATACCTAATCTCTCACTGATTGAGTTACCTCACCAATCCGTGGGTGAAGGATGAAGAACCATCTCACTGATTGAGTTACCTCACCAATCCGTGGGTGAAGGATGAAGAACCATCTCACAAGCCCCTAGATTGAGGATATCATCAGCACTGTGAGGTTTCAAAGACTTCATCATCGTCTTCTTTCAGAAAATAATCCAAAGAAGAAGGCTTAGATGGTGAAAATTAAAACTGATATTAACCCATTTATTTCGGTTAATATCAGGTATAGGATAAAATCAATGAAATACTAGCTCCTTGACAGTTGCAACAGGATTTTCTTCTACAGTAGCCTGCAGGAGTTGGTCGTCAAGCTCTGTTGCTAGACCTGTACGAGGCTAGTCTTCAAGCTTGCGGTTTGTCGCTCGAAATCGTTCAAACCACCGCTCCACTTGTCACTCACTAATGACATTTTCGCCATATATTTCGACAAGTTTTCGATAAGTTGATGCAGCATTTTTTCCATTATCGAATTCCCAAAGCACAACATGGCGTTTGTGGTGTCTTGGGAGATCCATTTCAAATAAAATTTCAGCACAGAATAAATAAGTTTCACCAACTAAAACATGATGAATAAAAGTGTATTTAATGTTATAATAATCAAAAAATAAATTGATAAGGAGGGAAAATAAAAAGACAGAATATTGAAAACCCTGACGAGTTATTTTTCCTCAAAAAATAAAGATTTGAAAATGACTTCCCAAAAAATCTCCGGTTCCTGTTCCTAGAGACATTTGTCAATAGAAACAGTTGTTAGATTGCTTTGATCTTTCGTAAAAATGTAAACATGTAAAAAATGTAAAATGAAATTTCTAAGCGAAGCAACATTTTAGGCGCCCAACAGGAAACTGACAGCATCCTAAGCGAAGCAACATTTTAGGCGCCCAACAGGAAACTGACAGCATCCTAAGCGAAGCAACATTTTAGGCGCCCAACAGGAAACTGACAGCATCCTAAGCGCAAATTACCGATTTCCCTAAATAAGGCCGTTCTATCAAAAATTGCATTTGTAGAAAATTTAATAAGCTCTCAGATGGATGTTTTATATCTACATACTATGATTTCCCAAGCGGTTTCGAAATGTATAAGAAAATATCCAAAAAAATCAAATAAAGTTGTTTTCCCCCCAAACTTTTGGAAAACGGTTATAGTTAAGGCCTTCTGAATGGTTGCATTAGATTTCTCACGTCCAATTACTCATAAATAGTGTCCTCAGAAGCCTAGAAATGCAAAAACGTAAGCGCCAAGGTTTTTGTCAAGCAAATTTCGCCCAAAAAACATGTTCCGGTGGACGGATTCTGCTGGTTTTTCAGCTTGACCTTTCAAATCCTACAAAGTATTTTTGTACCAAATCCCATTAAAATTGGCCGCTTTTTAAACCTGCTAGATAGCTAACAGACAAATATACAGGGTGGTCCCGAAAGAAATCGCCATATTTGAGGGGCGTGTACGCCGACTAAGTTGAATGCTATCAATTTTTACCTGCATTATTTCCCTAGATATTGGGGTTTCCATGTATTTTGGTCTAAACGCTAGTTTTTGGCCATTTTTGTGCTATTTGTCGTTCAGGCCATAGGGAACATTTAATTCTGATAAAATTTTCAAAATCTGCATCAAATTTCCTATAAGATCTCATGTACCTTGTGCAAACATTTCACAACAAAATTCACAGTAGCCACCCAAACAAATAACTTAGCACGAAATAAAGTTTTTTTTTTATTTTTAATATTCCACTGTAAGATAGAGATATAAGGGTTCTGGAAGGTTAAAATTTCTAGTCGGCACTTCTGGATTGCGTCATGAAGTCAACCACATAAGCTGGTTTCCTCTCAATGGAAGGAGGGAGGAACCGCGGTAAAAGTAAAAAATCGTCACATTTATTATTGCGAGCAATTTTATTTCGGAGTAAGAGAATGTTAACGGATAAAAGAAAACCATTTCATTGTAAAATGCTTACACAAATATAAAAAGAATGTGGTTTACAATAGTTCAATGCTGGATACTCTAAATAGATTGCTATATAAACTAAAACGTTGGAAGTTGCCATAGAATTAATAGGAAAATATATATTAAAATTGAAAACCTTTTAAGGAATAATTCCGACTATAAAACCAGTGACAGAAACCATTATGGCCCTAGTGAAAAAGGGAAGACGAACTACCTCATTAAAGGGGTGTAAATAGCCCGCCAAAAACCCCCGAGGAGAGAAGAGACGATTTAGAGCTGTCAGTCAGCCATTGTGAGAGAGAAGAGGGCGTTCGTGAACGAGGAGTTCAAACCGAGCAAGCAAGGAGGTAGGAACCAACGATACTAGCGGACCCTCATTAAAACACCAAGCAGAGAAATGGCGCACTGCTGTTGGCGTGTCTGCTCTCTACTTTCTTATCTCTTATACACTCTACGTCACTAATGATCTCCTTTTTCCTCTATTTATTTCTTTATAGTACTTTTTTTAAAAAAAAATAAAAAATCTTTTCATATTCAAAAATACTCCTCTTCCTTGGTTTGACTATTGTCACCTCTAGGTATTCATTCCCTAGAGAAGGAGGTGATTATTACTTTTTATTATCGTGCATAAATAAGTGCAGTCTTTTTAAAATCATTATCTAGGGCTTTTCAAATTAAATACCGCTTCCGAACTCAATTAAAAGATAAAAGAAACTAAAGAAAAGCATAAACTTTCTGAATAAAATCATAAAACTCAATGAAAGACATTCACGATCTTCTAGAATAATAAGACCTAACAACTTCTTTTTTAAATTTATTAACAAAAAGTCACTTCTTCCTCCACAGATTGGTTAATTAAGAAAATAAAGTAACAAGTAGTTATTAATGAAATACAACACGAAAAGAATTTGTAGAATTTGCTTCTTGTATTCATTCATTAAGAAAAAAAAATTAATTGAATGTTCCAACTTATACAAAACATTACAAGCTCACAAGAAAAAAGTCCGTCACGCAGGAGCTGCATAACTAAGCACTTTCCTCAGAATTTGGGTAGTGTAGACTGCTTTCCAGAACAATTTGCTTAAAATATCCTACATAAATAAAATAAAAACGTGAATAGTTCTCTTTTTGTAATGAGTAACTGATCAATTATTAATTTGCATCCAGAGTTATGTTTACACATGGTACCTACTACACTACGTAATAAATACAAAAATCCTCATATTATCGTATTTTGATCTAACGCAGGAACAGGATACAGTCACTCTAGTGGTAGAAAGCGCTCCTTGCGGCGGCTTTGTGAACCTACGTCTGCCGGCTTTTCTATTCAAATATATTACAAATTAAACCCCCGCTTTCCGATTGACCGATTCAGCTCATTTTTACAACACTTCTTTCTCATTACCCACGACGTATACAGCGTTTCGTTACAATACAGCAGAAATTACGACCGGTATGAGTATATTAGGAATTTGGGTCCGGAGTAAACCCCCCCTTCTAATGAACCGATTTAGTTTCTTTTTACAACGCATATTTACCTGTAGATTACCACTACGAATACCGAGTTTCGTCGAAATATACCAAAAATCACGGCTGGTAGTGGCGAATTGGTATTGTGGGTCCGGAGTAAACCCCCCCTTCTAATGAACCGATTTAGTTCATTTTTATATCTCACTTTTCTCTCTATATTAACACTACGAATACCAAGTTTCGTTGAAATATAACAAATATTACGGCTGACATAGTCAAATAAGTGTTTTGGGTTCGGGGTAAACCCCCCCTTCCGGTGGACCGACTTTGGTGGTTAACGAACTCATTCAATCGTTTGCTAATCGAATGCTATATACCAAGTTTCGTGACGAAAAAACAAAAACTCTGGCCGCTATCGTGTTAACAGACACACACATATATATATATATATATATATATATATATATATATATATATATATGCATATGTATATATATATATAAATTTTAACGGGGGTCATTTTCGGTGTTTACTAGGTAGGATCGATAAAGATTTGAAGAAATTTTTAAAAAATTCCGTCATGAGTCCAACCTCAATAGCTACTTTCCTTCGGAGGAAAGTGCTAAAAGTGAGCGGTTAAAAGCAGACACTAAATTACGATAAATTAAAAATACAACGAACGCCTAGACAAATGAGCACTTTTCAATAACTTAAGAAGTTACTTTAACCATTCTTCGAATAGAATTTCTATAAAAAAGAGACCAGTGTTGGGCAAAAATCATGGAAAATAATGAATAAAACTGTTATTTCATTCTGAATACTGAATACTTTTTCATTCATTATTCAACCAATTCAATGAATAACGTAACTTTTTATTTTTATGCATTTGTTTGTGTTTATGATCTCTCTAACATTTTTTATATGGTTTAGAGTGGACCACAGGTGGTAAAGGACTGCAGAGATTTGTACATAGGTTAAATTGAAATTCAGGATTTATTACAGAAAGCATAATTCTATGGAGGGGGGGGTGTAGCCAAAACTTAGGAACAATTTATGGTTAGTGGGTTACTTCAATTTTGGATTATGGGGAAATGATGAGTGTGATGAGCTGCTAGGGTTGGTTGAGATGATGGTTTGCTGGATCTTTAGAATGATGTAATTAAGAAAGGTACCTTGAGGTGTCTTGAGTATAGTTTGTGCTTAAGCACTCCCTGCTATTTGCTGTATTTTCTATCTTCTTGCTTCTCCAAATCATGGTGGGCTGGCCAACTCCATTTCCTGCTCCCTTCGCTCGGCCTGGGTGGCTAGGATATTTACTCCTCCATAATGTGAGAGTAAAACCTTAGGAAGTAAAAACTTTGTCTAGGCGAATGTCTCTTCCGAACTTGTTTCTTCGTGCAGTTCGTACTGCCGCGGGCAAATAGTTCCCGGGGCTGCGGCTAGAGTGCACTTGACGGGGGAGCAGCACTTGACGGGGTGTACTTCTTACAAATAATGAGCGGCGTTCCGCGAACAGCATTATTGAATAATAATGATTTATTGAATGAAAAGTTTCAATGAAAGATTCTTCAACCATGGAAAATAATGAATAAAACTGTTATTTCATTCTCAATAATGAATACTTTTTCATTCAGCATTCAACCAATTCAATGAATAACGTAACTTTTTATTTTTATGCATTATTGAATAATAATGATTTATTGAATGAAAAGTTTCAATGAAAGATTCTTCAATCATGGAAAATAATGAATAAAACTGTTATTTCATTCTCAATAATGAATACTTTTTCATTCAGTATTCAACCAATTCAATGAATAACGTAACTTTTTATTTTTATGCATTATTGAATAATAATGATTTATTGAATGAAAAGTTTCAATGAAAGATTCTTCAACCATGGAAAATAATGAATAAAACTGTTATTTCATTCTCAATAATGAATACTTTTTCATTCAGCATTCAACCAATTCAATGAATAACGTAACTTTTTATTTTTATGCATTATTGAATAATAATGATTTATTGAATGAAAAGTTTCAATGAAAGATTCTTCAATCATGGAAAATAATGAATAAAACTGTTATTTCATTCTCAATAATGAATACTTTTTCATTCAGTATTCAACCAATTCAATGAATAACGTAACTTTTTATTTTCATGCATTATTGAATAATAATGATTTATTGAATGAAAAGTTTCAATGAAAGATTCTTCAATCATGGAAAATAATGAATAAAACTGTTATTTCATTCTCAATAATGAATACTTTTTCATTCAGTATTCAACCAATTCAATGAATAACGTAACTTTTTATTTTTATGCATTATTGAATAATAATGATTTATTGAATGAAAAGTTTCAATGAAAGATTCTTCAATCATGGAAAATAATGAATAAAACTGTTATTTCATTCTCAATAATGAATACTTTTTCATTCAGTATTCAACCAATTCAATGAATAACGTAACTTTTTATTTTCATGCATTATTGAATAATAATGATTTATTGAATGAAAAGTTTCAATGAAAGATTCTTCAATCATGGAAAATAATGAATAAAACTGTTATTTCATTCTCAATAATGAATACTTTTTCATTCAGTATTCAACCAATTCAATGAATAACGTAACTTTTTATTTTTATGCATTATTGAATAATAATGATTTATTGAATGAAAAGTTTCAATGAAAGATTCTTCAATCATGGAAAATAATGAATAAAACTGTTATTTCATTCTCAATAATGAATACTTTTTCATTCAGTATTCAACCAATTCAATGAATAACGTAACTTTTTATTTTCATGCATTATTGAATAATAATGATTTATTGAATGAAAAGTTTCAATGAAAGATTCTTCAATCATGGAAAATAATGAATAAAACTGTTATTTCATTCTCAATAATGAATACTTTTTCATTCAGTATTCAACCAATTCAATGAATAACGTAACTTTTTATTTTTATGCATTATTGAATAATAATGATTTATTGAATGAAAAGTTTCAATGAAAGATTCTTCAATCATGGAAAATAATGAATAAAACTGTTATTTCATTCTCAATAATGAATACTTTTTCATTCAGTATTCAACCAATTCAATGAATAACGTAACTTTTTATTTTTATGCATTATTGAATAATAATGATTTATTTAATGAAAAGTTTCAATGAAAGATTCTTCAACCATGGAAAATAATGAATAAAACTGTTATTTCATTCTCAATAATGAATACTTTTTCATTCAGCATTCAACCAATTCAATGAATAACGTAACTTTTTATTTTTATGCATTATTGAATAATAATGATTTATTTAATGAAAAGTTTCAATGAAAGATTCTTCAATCATGGAAAATAATGAATAAAACTGTTATTTCATTCTCAATAATGAATACTTTTTCATTCAGCATTCAACCAATTCAATGAATAACGTAACTTTTTATTTTTATGCATTATTGAATAATAATGATTTATTTAATGAAAAGTTTCAATGAAAGATTCTTCAACCATGGAAAATAATGAATAAAACTGTTATTTCATTCTCAATAATGAATACTTTTTCATTCAGCATTCAACCAATTCAATGAATAACGTAACTTTTTATTTTTATGCATTATTGAATAATAATGATTTATTTAATGAAAAGTTTCAATGAAAGATTCTTCAATCAGCATTGCGTTTACTCGGCAACGGGATTTCACTCGGAAAATCATATTATTTGCCCAGTTGAAAAAATTGTCTTCGCATAAACACTCTTGTATATCATTCTTGATTAGTTAGGAAAAAAATTTAGTCCACAAAAAAATTGTAAAAAAAGTTACAAGGTAGTATTACCCCTTAAAAAAAAAAAAAAAAAAAAGGACACCATTTTCACGTTTATATTTTTTAAAACATAACTTGTTCATTAAAAAAATTATTTTGCGAGTTATTAATATTTCTAGATCTTTTCAACAATTTTTATAATAAAGGCTAAGCAATAATATCGGAAATTAAACGATTTTTCAGAAACTTTTTTTTTTCTAAAGATTCATGAAGGGTCACATTTCTACTACTTCCTTTATTAAATAAAGGAGAAATATTACCTTAAAGTTCAGCAATAAATTTTCTAAGGATTTCCTTCTGCGGGAAAACAAAGAAAGTCATAAAGAAGACTTTTCATTTCTCTTTAAGCGACATTTTAATAGATTCTAATTCATTTTCTAGTCCAGAAGGAAATATGATCCTGAAAAGCAATAACACAAGAGCGCAAAAAAAAAAGAAAAAAGAAAAAAAAAGTGGTATTTTCCAAAGACACCATACATATATTCTTATGAATTTAGACACGCTGAATCGTGAGTCCGTTTTACCCCAGTTCCTTAGGTTTAAGGGCACAGCTAGTTAATGTATAAAAAAAAAAATAAAATCAGTCCCGTAACAGGCCACGAAGGCCCTGAGGGGCAGATACTGTAGAGGTATCTGATTCGTGACCATACGGCTCACTAGGGAGATAGTGTGGTCAGTACTATGCTCCGGTCGCCTGATTTTCCCCTTGCTGCTTCGACTGCTAGAGTCATTAGCACCAAGGTGCCCATTAATAAATTAATTAAAGGCTGGGCTGGCCTAGGGACGGTCAGGGAGGCCGAATCCAAACCATGAACACAGACACTAGAAGATAAAAATCTTTAGGGTTTTCTCGGGATTTGAACTCAGGTCCTCCAGCATATTAGTCCAGTGCTCTACCACTGAGCTAACCTCGCCCCCTAGCTTATTAGTCCAGTGCTCTACTACTGAGCTAACCTCGCCCCCTAGCTTATTAGTCCAGTGCTCTACCACTGAGCTAACCTCGCCCCCAAGCTTATTAGTCCAGTGCTCTACCACTGAGCTAACCTCGCCCCCTAGCTTATTAGTCCAGTGCTCTACCACTGAGCTAACCTCGCCCCCAAGCTTATTAGTCCAGTGCTCTACCACTGAGCTAACCTCGCCCCCTAGCTTATTAGTCCAGTGCTCTACCACTGAGCTAACCTCGCCCCCAAGCTTATTAGTCCAGTGCTCTACCACTGAGCTAACCTCGCCCCCTAGCTTATTAGTCCAGTGCTCTACCACTGAGCTAACCTCGCCCCCAAGCTTATTAGTCCAGTGCTCTACCACTGAGCTAACCTCGCCCCCTAGCTTATTAGGCCAGTGCTCTAACCACTGAGCTAACCTCGCCCCCCAGCTTATTAGTCCAGTGCTCTACCACTGAGCTAACCTCGCCCCCTAGCTTATTAGTCCAGTGCTCTACCACTGAGCTAACCTCGCCCCCAGTTGATGTATACAGTTGTTAAAAGTTTCAGATTATGAAATTAATTGAAAATGTGACAGATGAAATAATTGAAATACCACAGAATGTCAATAACCTTCTCACTGGTCCGGAAACGATATATTTAATCGAATCGAATTTTAATTTTTTCGAGTGGGAAAATAAGTCCTATTGAAAGATATTTTTATCTCTAGTAGAGAAATATTTTTTTCAGAATTTATTCGGCTGTATGATGACAGGAGAAGCCAAGGATCAAATTCCTCAATTAGTCTTAACTCTCAAAGCGATGGTACAATTTAACGGAAAGGGTTTTTAAGAATTAAACATATCGTCTTTACAAATGCAAAGCATCGAATGTGAAAATCACCACTTTTCAGAGTGGAAAAGGGTTTATTCATAACTTTTTTTTGGACAGTCAAATATTCGACAGATTTGACCTTTTGACAGTGGAATACTTTCCCTTTCAGTGAACTAAGATTAAAGAGTTTGACGTACATAAGTCCAGCAGAAATTAGTAAAGATTGAAAATGAAAGATCCATTTTTTCACATTCGTTACTTTGCATTTGTATCGACGATATTATGGAATAAAATCATAAAGCCAGTTGAATACTGAACCATCATCTTCGAAGGCTTACCAGCATCTACAGTCCAAGAGCTGGTAACGCACTTTTCATGAAGTGTTTTATGCACCTTGGCATTTTGCTATAATGTACCTCAGGATAGATAAGAAGGTATTTCCTAGACTTACCGTGGAAAACCAGCTACTGCGCATAGGGGAAAGCTTCAAAAACATATTGCCCAAAAATAGTGATTTATTCAGAAGGTAACTACGCTCGCTCAAGGTTATATCGAAACTCATCAATCAAACTAATAAATGGTCTTTCCGTCGCCATATTGCAACAACTTCAATTGAGTTCTCATTTTATGATCCAGATCACTGAACGAGACCTACTCTAAATTGGCGAAGCTAATAAGTAAATACCGAAAACTTATATGTATGAAGGTTAAATACACATATAAAAAAATGAATGAAAGGGGAAAAATCGTTTAGAGCCTTCTGCCTGAAATCAGAAACATAAATATGCTTTAGGTCCACCCGACAAACCTATGTAATGTACTGTATAACATACAGTCTTATTTTTTGTACATGGCCACCGCGCATGCGCGAACGACAGCAGCCACTATTTTGTAACGTTTTTTCCCAGTTTATTCATCGCTGAAGCATATTTATGCTAAAAAAATATTGTCAAAGTACAAGAAGCCATCAATTGAGGAGTTTAGGATTTCTTCTAGGCTTTGTCTGGAAACTAAATGATCTCAGGCTTTCTGGAATCAGACTATAGCGGAACATGGGGCCAATAGTAAATGTCCGTCACGCAGAAGCTCCATAACTAAGCACCTGAGAATTTGAATGGTGTCCAGTGCATTCCTAAATAATTTGCTTACAATAACTTATATAAATTAAATAAAAACATGAATAGTTCTCTTTTACCTTTTTAATGAGAAACTCAATCAAATTCAAATCAATTTTATTTGCTTTTGAGTTACAACTCATAGCACTTGTATAATTCCGTTAGTAACTACGTTAGTAATATTAAATTATTCATAAGGGAGGTTACAAAAATAAAAATATAATTATGTGAAAAAAATATATAAATTTTTAATAAAAAGCAATTAAAATTAAATATATATCTATTCTTAGCTCTTATTTAAATTCAATAATACTTAATAGTAACTCAATCAAATTATTTCAATTATTAATTTTTTTAAATAATTTACTTACAGAGTTTTGTGTATGCTTGGAACTTAACTACTTAATAAATACACGAAAACTTAACATTCTCGTCTGAGGCGATAACGCGTTACAGCACACCTAGCGGTAGACGTGAGAAGTAATTTCAAGAAAATATAAAGACAGAGGCACCTAGCGGTAGCTTTGTCAACTTTCGTTTCACTGGTAAGTTCTATTCAATCATATCATGGGCGTATATAAGGGGGGGCTGAGCGGGCTGCAGCCCCCCCCCCCCCGAAATGTTGATTTGATCGGTAAAAATTTCATAAAACCCTTAAAAATAAATTTAATAAGATCATTTAGTTCATAAAACATATTCTATTTTGGGTGTAATAGCGTTTAAGTTGGCTAAAACTCTTCCAAGATCTAAATTGTAAGTATTCCATACTCCGGAAATGGTCTCAGACCCCCCCGAAATTTTCCCAGCCCCCTCCGAAATTATTTTCTATATACGCCCATGAATCAAAAAGTAAACCCTCCTTCCGATAGACTGATTTAGTTCATTTTTACATCACTTCTTTCTTATTAGATAGCCAAGACATATTCCGAGTTTCGTTACAATTCAACGGAAATTACGACCGGTATGAGCAAATTAGTAGCCCCCGCTCCTAATGAACGGATTTTGTTTATTTTTACAACGTATTGTTCTCTTTAGATCGCCACAACTAATGCCCAGTTTCGTTTAAATACCACAAAACCTAAGGCTAGCGTGGTCAAATTAGTGTTAAAGGCTAAACACAAGGTTAGGTTAGGTGGGTAAACCCCCTCCCCTCCCGGTGGACCAATTTTGGTTGTTAACGAACTAGATCAATCGTTTTCCAAGTGAACGTATATACCAAGTTTCGTGTCGAAAAAACAAATACCCTGCCGCCTATCGTGTTAACAGACATATATATATATATATATATATATATATATATATATATATATATATATATATATGTATATATATATATATACACATGTATAAATTTTAACGGGGGTCATTTTCTTACTAGGTAAGACCAATTAAGATTGGGAGAAATTTGTCAAAAATTCCGTCATGCGTGCAACCTCATGACGGAGGAAAGTGCTAAAAGTACGCTTTCAGAGAGAGATAGAAAGAGAAGTGATATGAGTATGACGTCATAGCACGGCATTGTCTAACGCTATCTATCGGCGAAAGAGCGTACTACCTCTACAATGTAGCTATCTCTACCCTTCCAAAGAGAACCCTTCCAGCGAACTACGCCAGTTCGATTCCCCCAACTCTCAACCTCTTTGGATCTGTCTGTTTGACATCCACTTTGGAATGGCGAATGCTAATGATCTTCCTAGTAGAAGTCCTCTCTACTTCGGAGCCCATTCAGCAGGACTTAGGGGGAAATTACACTTCACGAATTGATCGTTCCGATGGATACGTCGATAGATACAGAACTGTCGTAGAAGCAGTTACCGCAGAAGCTGCGAGAACTATACACATTTCTCAGCAAGAGATAACAGATAAAAAACATTTCGATTTTATAGAATAGTTATAACCAAGGTAATATTAGATTATTATTATAGAAAAGGTCTGTAAATCATTCTTGATCAAGGCTCTATAATTCAGCTTAATTTATTTCAGAATTAGACTTTTATTTACTTCAATTATGTTACATATACGTGTTTTAACCATTTGTTCATTTGTATCACCAATATAAAGAAATTAATACAAAACTCCAAATCACAGGAACTACCATATCATTCCTTTATAATATATATATATATATATATATATATATATATATATATATATATATATATATATTTTTAGATGGAACGGCATTTTTCTCCAGCGGTGGTACTCCTCCTCACTTCTTCCCGGAATATTTCGATGGATTCATCTCCATCTTCTTCAGCCAGGTACTTGTTTCTTCCTCGGTGGTAGCCAAGGGAATGAGGAAGAAACAAGTACCTGGCTGAAGAAGATGGAGATGAATCCATCGAAATATTCCGGGAAGAAGTGAGGAGGAGTACCACCGCTGGAGAAAAATGCCGTTCCATCTAAAAATACTATCCCAGCGACGAAAAATAACATCAAACATATATATATATATATATATATATATATATATATATATATATATATATATATATATATATATACACACATACACACACATAAGGTGTAACATAAGTGGTGACGTATACTTAAGGAGGTGATAGCAGACTCCAAATGGAACACAAATGGCCTTTTGGGCTTAGGGTCAATTCCAAACAGGGAAGGAGGAAATTTAAATTTTGTATTTTGTTTTCCAGTCATACGATATATTATTCTTCAGTTTAATAATCCATGTGTTTATTGGTTTCATGACACTAGGGCGCTCCGGACCTTCCCGTCCGGAATTATATCAAAAATTTCATTCAAAATTACACGGCCATCCTAATTCTTTAATAAACTCTTTATCCTCACATCTAATCCCAAATACCCCCGTTCGCCGACTGATGCGTAACTGGCCTAGAGACCAACTACAGGAGTAGTCCATCCTAATTCTTTAATAAACTCTTTATCCTCACATCTAATCCCAAATACCCCCGTTCGCCAACTGAAGCGTAACTGGCCTAGAGACCAACTACAGGAGTAGTCCATCCTAATTCTTTAATAAACTCTTTATCCTCACATCTAATCCCAAATACCCCCGTTCGCCGACTGATGCGTAACTGGCCTAGAGACCAACTACAGGAGTAGTCCATCCTAATTCTTTAATAAACTCTTTATCCTCACATCTAATCCCAAATACCCCCGTTCGCCAACTGAAGCGTAACTGGCCTAGAGACCAACTACAGGAGTAGTCCATCCTAATTCTTTAATAAACTCTTTATCCTCACATCTAATCCCAAATACCCCCGTTCGCCGACTGAAGCGTAACTGGCCTAGAGACCAACTACAGGAGTAGTCCATCCTAATTCTTTAATAAACTCTTTATCCTCACATCTAATCCCAAATACCCCCGTTCGCCGACTGAAGCGTAACTGGCCTAGAGACCAACTACAGGAGTAGTCCATCCTAATTCTTTAATAAACTCTTTATCCTCACATCTAATCCCAAATACCCCCGTTCGCCGACTGAAGCGTAACTGGCCTAGAGACCAACTACAGGAGTAGTCCATCCTAATTCTTTAATAAACTCTTTATCCTCACATCTAATCCCAAATACCCCCGTTCGCCGACTGAAGCGTAACTGGCCTAGAGACCAACTACAGGAGTAGTCCATCCTAATTCTTTAATAAACTCTTTATCCTCACATCTAATCCCAAATACCCCCGTTCGCCGACTGAAGCGTAACTGGCCTAGAGACCAACTACAGGAGTAGTCCATCCTAATTCTTTAATAAACTCTTTATCCTCACATCTAATCCCAAATACCCCCGTTCGCCGACTGATGCGTAACTGGCCTAGAGACCAACTACAGGAGTAGTTCTTCCTGATTTTAATCTTTCTGCCTTGTGGGTACTGCAACTGTGCGGCTTGTCTACTCACGAGCTTCAGGACATATTCACAAGTATCATTTTACTGGAAATGTATTTTTACATTGTTGTAAATTCTAAGTAAATAAATAAAGTATTTTGTTTTAGGGTAACCGCGTTTTTCTTTGAATAGAAAGCAATAACTTAACAGTTTAAAATATGTTATTCCCAATTGCCATGGTTTGTTTTTATTAAACTGCAGATTGCCTCCCTTCTTAATAATAATTACCTATGTTAATCTACAGATTCTGCACTTTTAGGAAAATGTTCTTATTTTATAAGCTTTAGATATGATATAATTAAAAAGGCTCTTATTATTCGGTATAGGTATACTGAAATTAACTATTTAATAATAAAATACACTCTTCATTAACAGAAATAAATCTGCAGTTTAATAGAAATTGACAAAAATAAATGGAAATAATTCATAATTTATCTCCGAAAAAAGAAGTTTGTAAATTTAATCTGCGTTTTAGCCCCCTTTCACTGGTTTTATAATTGACAAAGACTACTTGTTTTAGAAATAAATTTTGTCTAGTTTACGATGCTGCAATTGGGTATTACAGATCATAAACAGTTCTTTAGTTATTGCTATTCAACGAAAAACGTGGTTAACCTAAAGAAAACACAGAATTTAAATTTCCTCCCTCCCTGTTGGGAATTGACACTCAATGCCCATCTGTGCTCCATTTGGTGTCTACTCTTACCTCCTTAAGTATTCGTCAACACTTATATTATATATATATATATATATATATATATATATATATATATATATATATATATATACAAGCTTCTTTTCTTAGCCGAATCCCAACTATTCCTTAAAAGTAGTGTATTATGGAATATAAATTTCAGGAAAAGTGGTATCTTAACGAAAATTACAAGATATAATTTAGTTTTAAAATAATTCACTCTAGTCATAACGCATCGTGTTTAGAAATATAATATACGGATGAATGGTAGCATTTTACTTCTGGCCATTGATAAAATCAATGAAAGGGGTGTGGAGAGGGAAGAGAATTCCATGATAGCAATACTGAAAGGGGGAAGGGGGTTCTTGATTTAGCAGAGGCCTGCATCAGCGGGGAAGAGAATTCCATGATAGCAATACTGAAAGGGGGAAGGGGGTTCTTGATTTAGCTGAGGCCTGCATCAGCGGGGAAGTGAATTCCATGATAGTAATACTGAAAGGGGGAAGGGGGTTCTTGATTTAGCTGAGGCCTGCATCAGCGGGGAAGAGAATTCCATGATAGCAATACTGAAAGGGGGAAGGGGGTTCTTGATTTAGCTGAGGCCTGCATCAGCGGGGAAGAGAATTCCATGATAGTAATACTGAAAGGGGGAAGGGGGTTCTTGATTTAGCTGAGGCCTGCATCAACGGGGAAGAGAATTCCATGATAGCAATACTGAAAGGGGGAAGGGGGTTCTTGATTTAGCTGAGGCCTGCATCAGCGGGGAAGAGAATTCCATGATAGCAATACTGAAAGGGGGAAGGGGGTTCTTGATTTAGCTGAGGCCTGCATCAGCGGGGAAGAGAATTCCATGATAGCAATACTGAAAGGGGGAAGGGGGTTCTTGATTTAGCTGAGGCCTGCATCAGCGGGGAAGAGAATTCCATGATAGCAATACTGAAAGGGGGAAGGGGGTTCTTGATTTAGCTGAGGCCTGCATCAGCGGGGAAGAGAATTCCATGATAGCAATACTGAAAGGGGGAAGGGGGTTCTTGATTTAGCTGAGGCCTGCATCAGCGGGGAAGAGAATTCCATGATAGCAATACTGAAAGGGGGAAGGGGGTTCTTGATTTAGCTGAGGCCTGCATCAGCGGGGAAGAGAATTCCATGATAGTAATACTGAAAGGGGGAAGGGGGTTCTTGATTTAGCTGAGGCCTGCATCAGCGGGGAAGAGAATTCCATGATAGCAATACTGAAAGGGGGAAGGGGGTTCTTGATTTAGCTGAGGCCTGCATCAGCGGGGAAGAGAATTCCATGATAGCAATACTGAAAGGGGGAAGGGGGTTCTTGATTTAGCTGAGGCCTGCATCAGCGGGGAAGAGAATTCCATGATAGCAATACTGAAAGGGGGAAGGGGGTTCTTGATTTAGCTGAGGGAAGAGAAATTTACTAACGTTCTTTTCATATCTTTCTATAGAATTTTGGAAACACACAATCAGCAGTTATGTCAATAAAGTAAGATTGAAAATTAAAAACAATCAAATAAATATTGCTATTGGAGTGTTTATCGAGGTTATCCGCGCAAAAGCACGTAAACCTCCAGCAATATTGCTATTGGAGTGTTTATCGAGGTTGTCCGCGCAAAAGCACGTAAACCTCCAGCAATATTGCTATTGGAGTGTTTATCGAGGTTATCCGCGCAAAAGAACGCAAACCTCCAGCAATATTGCTATTGGAGTGTTTATCGAGGTTATCAGTGCAAAAGCACGTAAACCTCCAGCAATATTGCCATTGGAGTGTTTATCGAGGTTATCCGCGCAAAAGCACGTAAACCTCCAGCAATATTGCTATTGGAGTGTTTATCGAGGTTATCCGCGCAAGAGCACGTAAACCTCCAGCAATATTGCCATTGGAGTGTTTATCGAGGTTATCCGCGCAAAAGCATGTAAATCTCCAGCAATATTGCTATTGGAGTGTTTATCGAGGTTATCCGCGCAAAAGCACGTAAACCTCCAGCAATATTGCCATTGGAGTGTTTATCGAGGTTATCCGCGCAAAAGCACGTAAACCTCCAGCAATATTGCTATTGGAGTGTTTATCGAGGTTATCCGCGCAAAAGCATGTAAACCTCCAGCAATATTGCCATTGGAGTGTTTATCGAGGTTATCCGCGCAAAAGCACGTAAACCTCCAGCAATATTGCTATTGGAGTGTTTATCGAGGTTATCCGCGCAAAAGCACGTAAACCTCCAGCAATATTGCCATTGGAGTGTTTATCGAGGTTATCCGCGCAAAAGCACGTAAACCTCCAGCAATATTGCCATTGGAGTGTTTATCGAGGTTATCCGCACAAAAGCATGTAAACCTCCAGCAATATTGCCATTGGAGTGTTTATCGAGGTTATCCGCGCAAAAGCATGTAAACCTCCAGCAATAAAACACATCCGAATTGAAAATAACACTTTACAATATTTAATGCATTATTTCATGCGTCACGAGAAAAATAAGATACTTACGTACTAGTTGCGCCGATCTCGAGAGGTGGGTCTCGTTCAGGGATCCGAATCATGAAATGAGAACTCCAATGAAGTTGTGGCAATATAGCGACCGAAAGACCATATTTTAATATTATTAACAAGTTGACTAGAGTTTCGATGCAACCTTCAGCGGAAACGCATAGCAATTATGCCATTAACATAAGTGCTACTGGTTTCCTAGGTTATATAACATTAAATTTTAATTTTAATTTTAACGTCCATTATTATTAACTACGAATTTTGGGATGGGTTATTTATAGGTTACCACCCTTTTCTAGCCAGGATAGGGCTGACGCCATTTCCTTTTTCGAAGGAAAAGCCACCACCCCTAGTGAGAATCGAACCCACCACCTTTGGCACGGGGTAATAAGAGCTCACGCCTTAACGCTCATGGCTACCGGGCCTCCTATATAATATTAGCGCTTATGTTAATTGCAAAATTGCTATGCGTTTCCGCTCGCTCAAGGTTATATCGAAACTCTAGTTAATCCAACTCATTGGTAATATAGATCACTGGTTTTTCGGTGGAAAACGGGCCGATATGCAATTTAACATTGCTTCAAAAGAGTACTTTTTTAATCGTTGGTAAATCCAAAATACTTATTTTCCTAGCCGAAAGAAAGGGCACAAAGAACACTACAACACTAAGAAGTGAAACAAGAAAAAATAAATATAACTTGTAAAAACACAAAACTAACAGTAAGTGAGCACAAAACGATGACTAGAACAGAAGAAAGAACAGCCAATGGAATTGCCCATAGGAATGAACCAATAGAAGCTTCAATTGAGTTCTCATTTCATGATCCGGTTCCCTGAACGAGACCCACTTCTCGAAATAGGTGCAACTAGTACCTAAGTACCAAATATATATATATATATATATATATATATATATATATATATATATATATATATATATATATATATATATATATATGTGTGTGTGTGTTTTCCACTCTCCTCGGGTTTTTAGAAGGGAAATTGTAAATTATTATATTTTTTAAAATAAATATTCGAATGTTCATAAGCTGGTAGTTGGTGGGATGTAGGAGACCTAAAACTGTTGACAGAAAGTGACACTAGATAGCGCTCACAACTCACAAGCCTCTTATCTCTATGTCATTGTGCTCACCAGCGAGGTTTCAACCTGTCCGCTCTTTTCACGCCTTCAAAATTCCTCTTTGTGTTGACTTCTGTTTAGGCGTCAAGTTAGTTTTTATACTCGTCCGTTTTTCATTCAACAACAGCAAATATGACTTCATGTGGGGAGAGTTTTCCTGCTTGAAATGTTTGTTTTTCGTTTTGTTTTAAAATGTTTTATTTCCCATATCTGTTTATATGACAGCCGAATCTTTCCCTGCGTCCATCATGTCTGGATTTATTTGTTCAGAGAGTCAGCTTTGTCTTTCTCTTTTTATATTATTAGTCATAAATTTTAATCAATTTTTAATATTCTATATAAGCACATTATAAGCATTTATTTTAAAAATTGTAAGGATTTTCTACCGAAAGAATGACTGATTCTCTCATCTGTTTATGTAACAGTCTATCATACATAAACTTCAATAAAGATAGATGATACATTTGATATGATATATGTAATATTAAATAGATAGATAATAGAATTTATCACATGATATATGATAGATCTTAACATATGACAGAAACTTACATAGATAGACGAAAGTGCTTTACATAATATTTCATATTATGAAAGAATTTTGCATCTATGTAACATTTTATTTATTGCATACAAGTTTTCCCCATTGCAAATAGTAGGCATTATATAATGTTTTCAGTCCTATGTTAGTAATATATTTATAAACATACCTAAACACAAACTTACACATATGTTCTATTTACATAAGACACAGATACTTAATGAAATAATAAAATTTAACTAAAAATAAATGAAAATAAATCAATCTTCTATGCATTAAATTTAAGAAATATTTCTATACATATACTAAATATATAATACAATTTCATAACTATGATATGAGTATTAAAATTATTTTTACTTAGATAAAACAGTGCAAAAAACGGATAACTTAATATTGAATGTTGGTTTTTATTTACAATTCTAGTTTTACATCTATGTAAAATTCTATCATACGTAAAATCTATCATCTATTTATACAAAGAGTTTCAATATATATATATATATATATATATATATATATATATATATATATAATTTACTTTTTTTAGTATTAGTTTCCTGTCTGCAGTAACCCTGCAAAAAGGCCATTTATTTTGTGCAGCATGTTCCAATATAGATAGATAAATAGTCTTTATTAATCAACAAAACACAACAGAAGAAATTGTAACAATTTTTTTTTTTTTTTTTATTTATTAAAAGTTTCGCAGTTTTTAGCGATATACTCTATAACAATAAATGATGATTACATAAATGATGATAACAGTGATTACAATAAATGATGATTTAACAATAAATGGAGATATGATGATTTGACAATAAATGGAGATACGATGATTTGACAATAAATGATGATTACAGAATTCATACACATACACACACATATATACATATGCTTATATTATTGCACTATATCTATGTTAATTGTTTATATTTACATTATACATACATTATACATTATTAATATCTATAGACTTATAGCGTTCATTAATATATCTATATAATTTTTTTATTCATTAATTTTCTTATTAATACATTATTCCTTATTATTATATATATACTTATATTACACATTATTATTATTATTACATTATTCCTTATTATATATATATATACTTTTATTACACACTATTATTATTACATTATTCCTTATCATTATCTATATACTTATATTGCTTATCATTATATTATACATACATTATACTTATCATTATCTATACATTATACTTATCATTATCGATACATTATACTTATCATTATCTATATACTTATATTATTTCATTATTCCTTTTCATTATCTATATACTTATATTGCACATTATTACTACATTGCTTGTTATTATTGTTATTTTTTTTCGCTACAGAGTAATTCACCAATTAATATGTATTTAATGCTGCAATTTGTTCATAGCAAACAGTTTAGTTTGTGTCTGTATTGTTTATGTTCAGATTTAGTTAATGCTTGAAATAGATTGGTGTAATGTTATCCTCAAAGATAGATATATCTGCTTTTCAGATTACCTGTATAGATAATGTTAGACAGATACGTAAATAGAGGGCCTTATTATGTGACGTAATGTCAAAGTTTGTTAAATATATTAGTATTTTTTAAATAAGTGTATATCTTGTCTATATACTGGCTTCTATCTGAGAGTAGTTCAGTCATGTTGTCCGGTAAGTCATAGTTTTCTCTCAACCGACATTCAGTCAGGATGTGTTTTATTGTCAGTGGGGTGTTACATACTTCACATGTCGGTCTGTCCTGTCTCGTCATGAGGTGTACGTGCGTCAGCCGTGAATGGCCTATTCTTAGGCGGCATAAGACAACTACTCTAAGACTAAGACTAACTACCAAATTGTAACAAATTATACTAGAGTACCTACATAAGTATATACTATACAAAAAGGAATTACTATAATCCTACTTAGGACTCTAAGGACTAATACTCTTGGCTAACTGCCATCAGAGGGAGGTAACACTTAACATTATAATAGTCTTAATATATGATAAAAACAAACTTCAAAACAGGCAAAAAAAACATGATAGAGGATTCATTTTACAAACTTATATTACAGCTACTGACTTAAAACTAAAAAACATTATAAAAGTAATCTATGTAATTTAACAACATTTTAATATAATTATACATACATCACAATAAGCTACGTTAATTAACAAGGAACAAATAATTTATATTTTCACCCTAATTTACACACACACACACACCTATTACTTATTTACAATTATACTCCTCCTGTTCCATGCTTACCTACCATAGCCTGCAATATTCTCCCAGTAGCGCACATTTAAAAAACCACAAACTTCCCCAAATGAGAGATATTCCACACCCAACCACTTGAACCTAATTTCCTTCAGCTACCTACATGAACCTATGAAGTGGTATATATCTTCTTGAGCCAGGGAATTGCAAAGAGGACAATAGCTAGTTGGAGTAGAGTAGCGGTGGTAACATAGCTTCAACAATTCTCCCCTTAACTTTATCAGCCACATTATGTTAGATGTTGAATAAGACTAATGGATATTTCCATGATAAATATTCAACATGTTCCAATATACAATGTATATAACATGTATTTTATAATATAAATATTTTTAATACGGTGCATTAATGATTTCACATTACACTGAAAAGATAATAAATAAAGTAGAAAAAAATATACATAAAAGAAATATTCAATTCCACGATTTGTGACCTTTATTTATGTACATTTATTCATTTTCATAAATATGGCAAAGGTCCAAATAATAGTACTCCAGATTCTTGCACTATTTTATTTTTGATACGCCCTACATGTTTCGTGGCCTTATGCCACCTCCTCAGGGGCCACTAAATCCTAAAAACATTTTTTACAAATTTTTAATACCTTATTTTAGTAAATTTAATAATAATTATACACCAAGTAACATTAAAATTCCTATACTAACCCCTAAACTTTATATGTAAAATATAATAATAAAAATAATATTGTTATATTGTACATACCCTATGTGTGGTCAGCTCGCCACCCATACTATGACTGAGGCTAGCTATGTTTTTAGGATTTAGTGGCCCCTGAGGAGGTGGCATAAGGCCACGAAACATGTAGGGCGTATCAAAAATAAAATAGTGCAAGAATCTGGAGTACTATTATTTGGACCTTTGCCATATTTATGAAAATGAATAAAAGAAATATTATATTTATTATTTTTTTTATATATATGGCACAGGTCAAAAAATAGTACTAGTTTTTCCTATGTACTTTATTCTTGGCTTGCCCTACATGTTTCGTGGCCTTCATAACAACTCCTCAGGGGCCATTAAATCCCCATTGTGGACTGCTCGCAACCCATATTAAGACTATATATGGGTGGCAAGTGGACCCCAAAATTGGTCAGAAATACGCAGAATAGAAAAAATATCATATATATATATATATATATATATATATATATATATATATACATACGTAAGAGAATTAAATTCATCGCAACTAAAATAAAATGTAATTTATAAGTAAAAAGATATATATTTGCTGAAAAGGAACCTTGTCTATTCAGGGCGGATAATAATTTCCGAATAAATGTTTTATTCATAAAACTACGGATTGTAATTCAATCTTTGTGAAAGGTTGTTTTTCATTGAATTGCGAAATGATTGCCCTCCTATCTGGAGACATACTCTAGATATGATGTTTTTTTTTATGTTTCACAGTTTTTCCGTTAAAAGTAGTAAACATGTTTTGAAAAGAGTCGAGGAAAAGTAATCTTGGATCTTCTAATGCCTAACTTTCCTTTATCTTCTTCCCTTCGAGAGAATGATGGCAATAGAACAGGAAAAAATATCATACAAAAAGATAAAAAAGCTATTTTACTGATGTATTATTTTTAGGTTCTATCCACATTTCAACTAAGAATATAAATTTATATGAGAAAATAACAGTTTTACTTCGTCTCGAATTTTTATTCAGTAAAATTAAAATTTTATAAGTTTTGATTAATAGCTTTTTATTGAAACTAGTAAATATATGTTTATTTCAGAAGTTTATATTCGTAAAAGAGGATTCTCCACCAACTCTCCAACTGTTTGTTACAACTTTAATTCTGTAATGCGCCCTCCGCAAGATTTCCAAAATATTTATTTAAAAGTAAAGATTTTTTAAACATATGAAAATAATTTTTATGTAAGTAATAATAATTTAATTTTCATCTATCTTAACACATCTACAAAACAATTTTTATCCGCGGAACGAGAATTTCAATTTGCAAAATAATAAATTATAAATAGAAATCTTTCTAATGAAAATATAAATAATTGTTTGAAAATAGTAGTATCAAATCACAGTAAAGATTATGAAGAAAACATCAACCTTCTCATTAAAGAAGATATTAGTTTTTTTATTTTTAAATTGACTTCTTAAATTTATGTATTATTATTACCATTTACCATGTACTATAATAATTTTATTATATTTCTGTAACGCTAATATATGTTTTTTTTCCTTTTCCATCAAGCTAAAAAAATAAAATAAAAAAAAAAAAGCTTGCGCCTACCGCACTGTTAAAGTGTTTCATTGCGCACTTGCCTTGGAAAAGGTTGGTCACCACTGGTATATATCATTTATTTAAATAAGAATAAAAAACGCCGTGGAGCTCCGTAAATATATAAATAATTATTAATAATAAATTATTTATCAATCCGTTTTTGAAATAGAAATGTCATATGGCTCGGGGGTCTGCAAATGTAGCGCCACGGCTGATACAGAAATGCCATAATTTGATACGTTATTGGAAATTGATTCTCCACTTGTTGTCATAACTTGTTGGGAATTACAGAGATATTACATTCCAGTATATTACAGATTAACAACGGTTATTGTTTATGTAAAATATATTACAAAAAATTAAAACTGAAAATTTACTTCCAAAAAAAAAAAAAAGAGTTATTTATAAAAGGGAAAAATTGATGGGGGATAATTCAGAACATTCCGAACTTAAAGGCCTTATAGGTCAAATCATTTAAAATTTCTTTTTATAAAATTTTTTATTTTTTCCTGACGTGTTTCTGGCTACAAATGGCCCCTTTTCAAAAGAATTAGCTCTCAAATTAATTTTTATAAAAACATAACATTTTTATATCACCTCAAGTTAATTTTTATTAATATAATTTTTTTTAATGCACCGTATTTTTCTTTTAACAAATCATGTCATATATTAAATAATATGTCCAAAAAATAACAAAAAAAAAAAAATAATTTTGTGAGAAAATATTTATAGGTATAGATAAGTTGTCATTTTACTATATATATATATATATATATATATATATATATATATATATATATATATATATATATATAAAAAATGTGAGCAGTCATGAACCCATTTTCTCATCAAAACACACAATTTAAATATTTACCTATATATATTTAGGTAAGTCGTGTGTTTTGATGAGAAAATGGGTTCATGACTGTTCACATTTCTTTTTTGGATTAACCTTTTTAAGAAGAATATTTATAGAAATATACCTAAGGACATGAACCTTGTAAGAAGAAAAAAAAAAAAAAAAATCAGTCCGTTAACAGGCCACGAAGACCCAGAGGGGCAGACACTTTAGATGCATCTGATTTATTACCTGCGGCATACTAAGGAGATAGTGTGGTCAGTACTGTGCTCCTGACGCCTGATTTCCCTTTTAGCAGGTACCTATTAATAAATTGGTTAAAGGTTGTTGCGCCTAGGTGCTGCCTAGGACCCCGATCCAACCCTCGAACAACGACACTATAAGATAAAATCTTCAGTGCGTGCCCTAGTTCCGAACTCATCTCCTCCAGTATATTAGTCGAGAGCTCTACCACTCAGCTAACCTTGTAATTAACCTAAACGTAATAAGGTAAATAGGGAATAGTTGTAAAAAATCTGATATATAGATTTTTTTAAAAATCGTATTGAGTTTTTTTTTTAGCCGAATCCCAACTATTCTATGTTTGCTTATCACCTCGACGGCTAACTATCTAATCTTCATAAGGTAATTATGATCTGATCTGATGAACTAATTCCCCAAAACACCCGGCAGAATGAAGCTAGAGAATTCTCCTATATACAGATATTATCCAGCTAGGATATTCCTAGGCGTGAAGAAGAGATAAATCGGGTGAAGCTTTAGGTCCAGTTCCAACGCATATATCAATGTCAGCTCGCAAACTTTTTACTTTCGCGCCCCCCCCCCCAACATATCACCAATAGAAAATTAAATCCTCCGCTGAGCAGGAATGGTGCGATTTTCGATAAATCTCAATTAATAAAAAAAATATATAAAGAACAATTGAAGGGACCGGGACAAAATAGTATTTTTTTTTTTTTTTTTTTTTTTTTTTTTTTTTTTTTTTTTTTTTTTTTTTTTTTTAAAGGCGCTTAACGTCTAGGTTACCAGCGCCTGGATTTATTTAGTTATTTATTTTTTTTTAAATTAATTGGAAACAAGATAAGAAATCTGGTATTAGATAGAGGGAGGGAAGGAGCAACTGTGCCCCCACGCCAGACCCCGAGCCCGCCGCGGCACCACCAGCCGCGCTGCAGGGACAAGGTTTGCCATCTGTACCTCTGACGGTCCACGAAGATCTGGCGGCCAGGCCTGGGGCTGAGGACCTGTGCATGGTTGGACCAGGCCATCCACACCCTCCAGGCCGGCATCCGAGTCCCCACAACGCTGACCAGACGCACCACAACGGACACGGCGGACCCACGCGGGGATGCACATTACTCTTTGAAAGTTATTATTTTAGATTATCTTCTATAGATCATCAGGATAACATGTGTTTGATATCATTATTATTATATAATTATAGCATTAATGATGAGCAGCAAGTTAAGATTATATTTTATTGTAATATCCGATTTCTTTTAAGTATTCAATTAAGTTATTTATATTTGTGGCCGTATTTCCTAGCAATGCGTCTATTGTTGTTGGCAGATTAAATTTCTGGCGTAAACGGTGAAGTGCAGGGCAATCTAAAAGTATGTGAGCAACTGTAAGTGGTTTCTGACATTTTTGACATTTTGGTTGTTCGTCTTTTGATATTAGATAGCCATGTGTAAATCTACAATGCCCAATACGGAGTCTGGCAACTACAACCTCTTCCCTTCTGATCTGTCTTATGGACGAGTGCCATTGTTTCACTGTATTTTTTATAACTTCCAATTTGCTCGGTGGGCTTTCCTTCCACATATTTAACCAGCTTTCAGAGAGTTTTTTCTTTAAGGGTATCATGAGGTCTTTTGGCGTAACAACTGTGTGTATAGGCAGTTCTAGTGTTAGTGCAGACTTGGCTGCTTCATCAGCTAGCTCGTTTCCTCTGAACCCAACATGGCTTGGGGCCCAGAGCAGCAGGACAGACTTTCCTATTTCTTCAAGCATCGTTATTCGTTCTTGCACTGAATTAACCCCAGGGTGGTTGGAGTAAATATCGTCCAATCCTTGCAGTGCGCTCAGGGAGTCCGTTACAACAACAATATTAGCTTTGGATGTCGTCATGCATTTATACAGACCGGAAGAAATAGCACATAACTCAGCTGTATATATATTAGAGTATTTGTGGAGTCTAAATTTGTAAGTGGCATTTGATGTGACTACAGCGTATCCAGTTGCATGTTCGTTCTTAGATCCATCGGTATAAATGAGTTCGTAGTCTGTCAGATCACGCATTATTTCATCAAATTTTTGTTGGTACCAAGACGCGGGTGTTCCATCTTTCTTCAGCCTGGACAGTGAGACGTTGTACTTTGGCCTGACCCTCCTCCAAGGGGGTATATGTGTAGAATTGTTTTCTGGTTTAGTTTGTTTAATTGCATCTAAAGCAGCTGATATCCTGTAGGACATTGGTTTTGTAGCGGAATTGTTTTCATTGAATTTTCGGGAGTATTTTGGTTTAAATAAATATGGATAAGCAGGGTTCGCGGGATTGAAGTATATTCTAGACGCATATCCTATTGCTAGTTTTTGTCGTCTAAATAGGAGAGGGGGGATTCCTGCATCGGCACAGAGTGATAACACAGGGCTGGTACAGAAGGCGCCTGTTGCAGTCCTTATTCCAGCATGGTGAAGAGCATCGAGGCGGCAAAGAGTTGTTGTTTTGGCAGAGGCATATATAAAAGACCCATAATCTATTTTTGCACAAATAACGGAATTATAGACTCTAAGCATTGTGGTTCTATCAGAGCCCCATTTAGTTCCGCTAAGAACCTTTAGTAAATTTAGTTTTTTCGAGCATTTTTTGCGTAGACTTTCAATCTGGGGTTTCCAGGTTAGTCGCCTATGAAAAACGAGTCCCAGAAATCTGCAACTTTCCGCATAGGGTATGATATTATTGTTCAGAGTGAGTGGGGGGGGGGAATCTTGGGAGTTTCGTTTCCTGGAGAAATGAACACATTTCGTTTTTTCGGGCGAGAATTTCATCCCTGTTGATTTGGCCGTTCTTGAAATTCTTTGGATAGCCTCCTGAATTTTTTGCTTTATTTGCATGATATCCTTATCTCGACAAAATATGGCAAGGTCGTCTACATACTGAAATATTTTAACGTTCCTTGGTAGGCTCTGGGCAAACCCTGTTGTAGCGAGAGTAAATAGTGTAGTGCTGAAGACCAACCTTGTGGCACTCCATTGAACTGTTCATAAATTCGGGATGTCACGTTCCCAATGCGGACCTGGAATTTTCAATCTGCTAGAAAGTTTTTCACTATGATGAAGCTGGTTGTCACAGAGGAGTGTGTAGGGGTGCGATTTATTTTTTCCTTCAATATTTTTTATAGCGCTCCAGACTTTTCTAGCTGGTGTGTCTTTATTCAAGGAGGCTGTAAAATTTCGCCAAGACTCGATCCTTGCTTGATTGAAAATTCTACGGCACATTGCACGCTGCCGTCTAAATTCGGTTAGATTATCCGGAGTCATATTATTCATAAAGTTTCTAAGAGCTCTCCTGCGGTTCTTTCTAGCTCATTTGCATTCCTCATTGAACCATGGGACAGGGGGCCGTCTAGGTACATCTGAGCTCATGGGTATGCTCTCATGAGCCGCATTCATGATTACGTCTGTAATGAGGGAGTTTGCGCTGTTTACATTTATGTTTTCGGGTGATTGTTGTGGCGGTTTGGCTAGCTCTGTAAACTTGCACCATTCTGCTTTATTTATGATCCAAGTTTTCTTCTTTTTGTTCATTTTAAAGCTTCTTGTAATAGATATTTTTATAGGGAAATGATCACTTCCATGGAGTTCTTCCAGAGGCAGCCATTCAGTCTGAGTGAAAAGGGGTGGAGATATAGCAGCAATATCAATGGCTGAGTAAGTCCCATATGAAGAGCTTAAGTAAGTTGCTTCTCCTGAGTTTAGAAGCACTAGATGGTTAAGGTCGAGGGCTTCTTCTATAATATTACCTTTCGAGTTGGTGGTATCCGAACCCCAGATTATATTGTAAGCATTTGCGTCGGCCACAAGCAAAATAGGTGCTGGAGTCTGCCTAATAATACTATTCAAGTCATTGAGGTTTAATTGTAAATCTGGGGGAAGATAAATATTAAGGAGAGAGAAAGGGATTTTTGAGTGGATTCTGGTTGCTATTGCCTGTAAATTTGTCTGGAGTGGTATAGGATCGGAAATAACCGACGAACTAATCGCGTTCATAACCCCACCATGCCCGCGAGCACCCTCAGATCCGTCTCGGCGGTAAATATCAAATCCTCTTAAGGAGGAATTGTCACTATTGCGCAGACGGGTCTCCTGGAGAGCCAGACAGATAGGATCATACTCTTGTATAAGGAGCTTTAAGTCGTTAAATCTAGATCTTATACCATTGCAATTCCATTGTAAAATAGTCATAAATTTGTGTAAAAGTAATTAAAACGCCTTTTAAAATAATAGGAGAGGTTGAACATCATGTGTAACATATAAATGAAGTTAATAAAAAATATTAAAATTTTATGAGTGATATATATTGAAATAGGTGATAAGAATATTGTAGCATGCGGAGAAAAATAATTTGAGTGTGATATGTAACAGCTACCACAGTAATAACAACAGCAATAATTTTAATTATTACAATTGTAGCCAGTATTATACATACTAATAATTTTAATTGAAAAAAATATTTTTAATTGCTGAAAATGTATTATTGATATTAAAAGATAGATTTCATGTTTCCAATATTTATAATTGAAAATATGTATACATGAGTAACAATCGTAAATATAAATCGGAGTTAGAATTGCTTCGTATTTATTAAAATACTTTATTTGATTGAGATATATTTTTAATATCCAGCTGTAGATATCTATGTGAGAGACTAGCCTAAGCCTCTTGTAGTATAAGAGATAGGAATAGGTGCTTATCAAGCTAGGCATTGTTCTTATCTCTATTATGAGAGGATGATCGGCTTCGTGTTTTAGCTGGGTTACTCTTATCAGGCTGTTTCCTTCGCCTGTTTAAAGTATCTGTCCACCTGTCATCAGACGTGGTGGGGTGGGGCGAATTTATAGTGGGGGGAGGGGGGTCAACCCCTGACTGCAGGGGGGTGGGAGTGGGGGTGATGTTGTAGGGGGGGTCGGGTTGGGATGCAAGGGGGGAGGGGGGGAAGGATCGGGTAGAGAGGAGGGAGGGAGGGGATTGGGGGACGGGTCAGGTAAAAAGGAAGTGGGAGGGGGGGTTGGATCAGGTAGAGGGGAAGGGGGGAGGGAAGGGCACTGCTCTGTTGGGTGGGGGGTGTGGAGTACGTGGGGGGTTATAGTAGACCCCGAAATAAATGTATCCGTTTGGATAGAAATCGATTTTTTTACAACACCACTACTGTGGCTGGCTAATGACGTAGTTGCTAAGTTCTGATTATTATTTGCTACCATAGCATACGATTTAGAAAATGTTGGCGCTTTTCTCGCGTAATAAATTTTCCTCGCTTCAGCTGGACTTTTATCTTCGTTTATTTGAATAGCTTTGATTTCTTTCTCTTTCAACCAAGTGGGACATTCGCAAGAAAGTGGGGAATGGTTCTGTTTACAATTAGCACAGAAGGGATCATTATTGCAATTTTCATGTTCTTTGGAACTGCACCTCTCATTTGGAACTGCAAAATCTCATTTTATTTATTTATTTAAATTTTAACGTCCATTTATTATTAACAACGAATTTTAGGACGGGTTATCTATAGGTTACCACCCTTTTCTAGCCAGGATAGGGGTGACGCCTTTTCTTTGTTCTAAAGAAAAGCCACCATCCCTACTGGGAATCGAAAACACGACCTTTGGCACGGAGTATTTAGTGCTCACGCCTTAACCCTCACGGCCACCGGGTCTCCACGGAATCTTATTGTAGAGAATTTAGTTACCTTTCGAATAGCCGCCTTCCACTTACTTACTTCGAGTTCCCAACCGTTTTCGAGATATTTTAGAAAATATACTGAGATCCGAAAACTTTGTATCGCCATTCATACATTTTTTTCCATATATGTACTTTGTTTCTGAATACCCAAACAGAAAATTAGTTTTGAAAAGTATTTCTATCAATTTCTCTGGTAAATGGCTACAGAACTCGCTTAAAAAATGGTTTCATTCGTTTTCCTACGTTAAAGAATCTTTCGCACAAATTTCGCTCCAAAAACCATGTTCCAGTAAACGGATTCAACTTGTTAATGAACTTGACCTTTTAAATGAGAAGAAAGATTTTTGTACCAAATGTTATCAAAATCGAACCATTTTTGAGCCGATGAGTAACTTCTTAATAATTCACCCCCCCCCTAAAAGAACTTAAACATTTGAATATAAAAAAAATACTTTCTTAGCGAGTGTTTATATTATAAACGGATTGTCCTTGCAAAATTTCCAATTTTTGTGTCAAGTGGTTCGGGATATTATTACCTCGGATGGACCAGGGCGTAAACTCCATGAGGGACAAAATCACTGTTTATTTCTAGTAATTCAAGGACTTCCATCATAGTTTAAATTAACCTCAATTACAAATAATACTATGAAATACGGTAACAGCTGTTCTTTATCGTCCTAGCAACGCATGATACCTAGGCTTGCCTGCTCTAACCAACTAAAACTTTAAACCCCTCTAAAAATACTTAAAAATTCGAATATCAAAAAACCTTTCTTAGCGAGTGCCTACGTTATATAGGGAGTGTCCATGCAAAATTTCAAAATTTTCTGTCGAGCGGTTTTGGCTGGGGGATGATAGATGAGTGAGTGAGTGAGTGAGTGGTATTTGACAAATATATAGTAGATTTTCCTATAGCTTTAAAATTTTTAAAAATATTTCTTTGGAGTAATAATATTAATAATCGTCAACTGACCCTTTAGTGTAATTTAGTAAATTATCGAAATACATGGAAGTTCAAAATGCTCTTTCACAATATTTGTTTATATTCTCTACACATTTCGTACCATTTTCGTGCCTCTTCAAGGGAATATGTTATAAATTTAACAGCTGAGAGCCATAAGCGTATATAAGGAGGGGCTCCAGCTCCCCCCCGAAATTTTGATTTGATGGTAAAAATTTGTCATAAAACTCTTAAAAATAAATTAAATAAGATCACATTGCTTATAAAATATTTTATTTTGGGTATAAAACTATTCCAAGTTCTAAATTGTTAGAAATGGTTCCAGCCCCCCCCCCAAAATGTCCCAGCTTCCCCCGAAATTATTGCCTATATACGCCCATGCTGCAGGCAAATTGAGAAGGAGAACCACTAGTAGGGCCACGTCGAGGGGACTGGTCGTTTATTGAACAAATCCAATATGGTGGGAAGTAGTCAGCTGATCGATAATCGATATGTCATATAATTAAAATTAATTTTAATTTCAAGATGAAATATAGTCAACAAACCGTTTTCCCCCCCTGGGTCTCTCCGTGGTGTAGTGGCAAACACCTGTGGTTTCGTTTGTGGGTGATGGGGGTTCGAGTCTCGTCTTCAGCAGGGATTTTTCTGGGGATGTTTAGGATGGTGGTAAGCAGTAGATAGTCCCGCTCTAATGACCTAGTTTTTTTTTTCCATTTTAAAACATTGATTATTAATAAGATAAATAAAATAACACAATCAAAAATCAGCGATTTTTTCAGTAGGTAGGGCATTTCAAAAGAATGTAAAAACAGGTGGGTTAGAGAAATGCAAAACTAACACATTTCTGATGAATTAAGTAAAAATGTGAATAGTTTCTTAAAATACTAGAATCCACAACCACCCCGTTATTTGTCTTTCAATTTAAATCCTATAATTTCAAACAAAGTCAGATTTAGCGGTGGGAGAGAGGTAGAAGTGAAACAGGAAAAAGTACAAGACGGAAAAATGAGGGATTTTCCGCCAAGAGCTTTCAGGAACAGGTAATATTATTTTTGGTTGTTACTGCCTTGTCCGTGAAGCTTTTAGAGAAGGTAACAGCATTAGCAGTAACCGTGAAGGTCAAGTCAGTGCTATTTCTAGCACAACACCCTCTCATGGGCGTATATAAGGGGGGCTGCAGCCCCCCCCCCCCGAAATTTTGATTTCATCGGTAAAAATTTCATAAAATCCTTAAAAATAAATTAAATAAGATCATTTAGTTCATGAAACATATTCTATTTTGGGTGTAATAGCGTTTAAGTTGGCTTAAACTATTCCAAGATCTAAATTGTTAGTAATCCATACACCGGAAGTGGTCTCAGCCCCCCCCCCCGAAATTTTACCAGCCCCCTCCGAAATCATTTTCTATATACGCCCATGCACCCTCTGCCTGTAGACTAGGCATGTCCACGCTAAGGTATAAATCTGCTATGTAGCAAATGCAGTGGAGTTGCAGGTTTGTCGTTTCAAATTACAGAAATAACAAACTATCTTCGTTTCTTGTATTCTAAGAATAACGGATTGTTAGGGTCTACATCCGCTCCCAACAATCCCGGCATGTTCACGATAAGACGGACGTAGTTTAAGGACGGAAAACGTCAAGGGTTATCATCATCCAAAACTTCACGGTAGAGTTTTGATTTACTCAAGCATTCCTAATTTCAATCCTACTCAAAATTTTGTTTAGATTAAGGCTTATATTTTAAGTAAAGGATGCTGTGACAGAAGTTCTAAGGTCTCTAACGTGGAAAATTTTGTTGGACCAACAGAAAGAAATGCTTTCAAGGGTGATGTCTTTGATGATTTTAGTGTCTATGATGAATGAAACGGAAAGGTTTTGATGAAATGGATTGTTTGTTTTTTTTTTCGGATTTACAGAGAAGATTCTTATTTTATTTATTGAAATACTTATTTACATATATTTTAATGTCCACTTAAACATAATAGAGACATTAAGGGCGAGTTATCTACAGGCTACTACTATTATAGGGCCCATGCCTTCTGTTATTGTAAAATAAAACCTATATAGTTTCAGAGATATAATTTGTCCCTCGGGGAAAACGCAGAGGGGGCTCGAAATTGCCAGTTCTACAACCCTCTCAGCCCCTCCTCTGCCTAGACGCAGGACTAGCAGAGGGAGGAGTGGCAACCCAGCAAGGCTGTCATTAGCTAGAGGCGCCTCCACCTTCCCCTACCCGTCCACAGCCAAGTGACAAGTTATATCTCTCACACTATAGTTATAGTGGGAATCGAATCTACGCTCATAGTGCTCGCAAATTGTTAAAATTATAAAGAAATGCACTATTCATCAGTGTTGGGCAAAAATCATTCAAAATAATGTATAAATTTGATATTTCATTTTGAATAATGAATAATTTTTCATTCAATATTCAGCCATTCAGTGAATAACTTCACTTTTTATTTTTATTCATTATTTAATAACAATGATTTATTGAATGAAAATTTTTATTGAATAAATTTGATTTATTTGATTAAATGATTTATTCTAACAATCTTTTCTTATAAAAATGACCTCTTTCATTAAAATTTTTCATACTTTTAATGAAAATTAATTATTTGAGTGATACTGTTTACTGAACATTGTTTAAAAACAAGTAACTACTTTATTGTAAAAATAAAAGGTGCCAAATAATGATAATAATTTTTAAATAATGACAGAAATTAATAAAGAATAATAATGAATTAAATTCAGGAACAAACTTTTACATTTATTATTTATGTTACATAAAGGAAATCTTTACAAAACTTGTTTTGAGTACAATGTACTTAGTACATAGGAACTGGTCAAAAACGAAAAATGTACCTACTTTTTTTTTCATGAATTACATTATTTTAAATAAATGGAAGTAATGAATGAATAAGAAAACATAATTAATTATTTATTAAATAAAAAGAATCAATAAATTCTTATTCAATAATAATTTGAATAATGATAACTTAATCAACGAATAATTTTTTATAGAATAAAAATTTATTTGATTGATTATTGGATAAAAAAGTTTTTGGATAATGCCCCACTCTGGTATTCATTAGGAGTTTTATTATTCATTCTAAAAGAAGATGCCAAACATTTTAACGATAATATTATTATAAATTACTCTTGTTAAATGGCCGACCAAGGTAGAAAAAGGTTCGTCAAGATTATTTGAAAAGTGCCCCATAAGGCCTTGTGAATGTATAAGATGCTTCTAAGTGTCCAGGTTAAGTGCCCCTAGGTGCTTTAAGTACAGACTTAAACTTATCGAAGGTTTGATGGTGAAGGACTTAAGTTGAGAGCTACTAAAAGGAAGAGTTGTTAACTTGAAATGGAGACCGTCGTTAACAGCTTAATATCAAATTATACAATGTTTATATACATTTTTCCTTCTTCTTTCTGGGGCTTATAATAAATAATATTCGAGGATTAAAGAAGGTCATTTAGTGCGTTTCCTCCCTCCCTCCATATATATGAGGAGCATTTTAGAAGGAAAGCCATTCAAGGTTTTCAATTTTGCACAAAACTTGTTGAAGCAATATTTTATTTGTGATTTTGATTTTTAGCTGATGAAGCAGCTAAGAGTGCGTTACAGTACTCAGTCAGGCTAGAACCATTCCACTCCCCAAGAGATTGGAACCGCTACCATAGGAAGAAATTAATAGAGAAATGGGAAATTACCTGGTCAAACAGCAAGAGTAAACTATCAAAAATTAAAAGTCCGTCACGCAGGAGCTGCATAACTAAGCACTTTCCTCATAATTGGGTAGGGTCGAGTGCATTCCTGAATAATTTGCTTAAAATAACCTATACAGATAAATAAAATAAAAACATAAATTGTTCTGCTCTCTTGCTTTTGTGAGCAGCTGTTTCAATTATTAATTTTCTAATTAATTTCCTTCCAGAGTTTTGCGTATGCGTGGTACTACACTACGTAATAAATATACAGAGCTCCATATTTTGATCTATTGATCTTGATGGCTTTCGCGAACCTACGTTTGGCGGAAGAAGTCAATTCAAACATAGTACAAAGTAACCCCCCCCCCCCCCCCTTCCAATAGACCGATTTAGTTCATTTTCACAACACTTCTTTCTTAATAGATAGCCAGGACGTATACAGAGTTTCGTTACAATACAACAGAAATTACGACCGGTATAAGGACATTAGTAATTTCTGTCCGGAGTAAACCCCCCCTTCTAGTAAACCGATTTAGTTTATTTAAAAAAAAAAAAATCTCTTTGGTTGACCACAACAAATACAGAGTTTCGTTGAAATATTACAAAAATTAAGGCTGGTATTGGCAAATAACTACTATGGCTCCGGAGTAAACCCCCTCTCCGGATGGACCGATTTTGTGGTTAACGAACTCGTTCAATCGTTTGATGGGGGAATACTACATACCTGTATCGTGTTAACGGACATATATATATATATATATATATATATATATATATATATATATATATATATATATGTATATATATATATATATATATATGTATATATATATAAATTTAAACGGGGGTCATTTTCGGTGTCTACTAGGTAGGATCGATAAAGATTCGAAGAAATTTTTCAAAAATTCCGTCATGAGTGCAACCTCAATAGCAACTTTCCTTCGGAGGAAAGTGCTAAAAAGACGGTCGGATCTTGGTTTTCGGCTAATAGAAAAAACCGGAGAGAAGAAATAGTCCTAGCCAGACTGAGACTAGGCCATTGCAAATTGACCCATTCTTATTTATTAACAGAACTCTTCACCCCCCCCCCCCCCCCTCATGTTTCTCAATGTGACAATGCTCTCCTCACGGTGGAACACATTCTCACTGAATACTACACATTTACTGAGAAGAGGAAAAGGTGTATGCTGGACGGAAATTTGTCAGAATTATTGGAAGAAGATTCATGTAATTTGAACAGTATTGTAAAATATTTAAAAAAAGTCAACTTGTATAGTTTAATATAATTATATTTTCACCGCTAATGACTTTGGTAGAAACCGTGTAAAACAATAAAATAAATGAATATTTGTGATTTTTGGAATTGTAGGGTCAAATATTGTTTTAAATTCGATTATCGATACAATTTTTACGTATCTTCAATGCATGATCCATAATTAGCAAAATAATAAGCGTAAAATTTGGCCCTTTTTCCATAGAATACATTTCTTAGAATGAAAACTATAGGTAAGTTGAAGGTGAGGGTGGGGAAGCATCAATAGATTCTTGATGAAACTAGCAAGAGTTGCTTCCCAAATGTGGGGAGCAAAAATATATTTATTTTGAAGATTCAAGGTATTTATTTATTTTCAAAAAAATTAACAAACTATTACAACAAAGGAACACTTTGATATATTTTGTACCTTAGGGTATACATACTGAACATCAATACTCAATAGTCAAGATCTGAATCACAAGACAAAGATTCATTCCTGAACTCGTTGAAAGATATTTCGTTCAAACCAAAACCTTTCATTTAGATTGAGAAACTTTAGAAGAGCTCATATGTATTTTTCTGTTTCCTTTGATATTGATTTTCTTTGTACCTGAGGTGAATTGAATGTGGTCTCCGAATTCGACTTTAGAACTTTGAAGAGCTGAATATTGGGAAAGTATGATTTTGAACCAAGAACTTTGCCAAAACTATCATACTTAAGTTGAACAAATTGCTGATTTTGAAGCGCATATTCTTGCACTTTGGAGTCTTGTTACACATTTTTTGAAGAGCTACTGACCATTTCTTTGGTATTCCTTTAGCTGCATTTTCAAATATTCATTTAGAACCTTAATACACTATTTTGGCGATTAATCCGAATATCTCAGCAGTGGCTCTATCTATATTTTTTTTCGCGCAGGGGGCGAGGTTAGCTCAGTGGTAGGCCACTGGACTAATAAGCTGTAGGACCTGAGTTCAAATCCCCATGAAGGACTAAAGATTTTTTCTTCTAGTGTCTTCTTTCATGGGTTGAAATCGGCCTCCCTGGCCGTCCCTAGGCAAACCCAGCCTTTAATTAATTTAACAATGGGTACCTTGGGTGCTAATGACTCTAGCAGTCGAATCAGCCGGCCGGAGCATAGTACTGACCACACTATCTCCCTAGTGTGCAGTATGGCCATGAATCAGATACCTCTATAGTATCTACCCCTCAGGGTCCTCGTGGCTTGTTTTTTTTAGTGATTTTTTTTTATGTATGCGCAGGTAGGACCACTTGAGTACACGATGTGGGTACAATACATAACTTGGATTTTCGTTGTGGTCCATTCTTAATTTTCAATCAACCTCCGAATGACTTTATAATCAAAATTTTTGAATGTGTCTACTGAAATATTTATACAGTAATATTCTTTACTGCTGTAATCCATGTATTTATTTTTACTTTAACCTTACGTTGATTTTCATAAAATTCCATGATTTGTGTTGTTAGACGCTAGACTCGAAGGATCCATTTTTTTTTTTTTTTTTTTTTTTTTTTTTTTTTTTTTTTTTTTTGCCCGTAGAATATTAATCTTGTATTATTACTATTGTATTATTCTAACCGTCATACTTTCCAATGGTAGCCAGTGCATTGATGAATTTATTAAATATCCAATACATACACATTTATACAACAACATTTAAAAAATAATAGATCACACCAGCCGCCATCTGCCATAGCCACGTTGAATGCACCGGTACCCGTTGATCGCCGAAGTTAAGCAACGTCGGGCGTGGCAAGTACCTGAATGGGTAACCGACCATGTGCTGTTGGCATTATAAAAGGGCGGAAACCTATAGATAGCACAAGTGTTGATAGTCCATTAAACATACACACAAACATTGATTAAAATGATTTTTAGTTAATTGACCTAACATTGATTAAAATGATTTTTAGTCAATTGACCTAACATTGATTAAACTTATTTTTAGTTAATTGACCTAACATTGATTAAAATGATTTTTAGTTAATTGACCTAACATTGATTAAAATGATTTTTAGTTAATTGACCTAACATTGATTAAAATGATTTTTAGTTAATTGACCTAACATTGATTAAAATGATTTTTAGTTAATTGACCTAACATTGATTAAAATGATTTTTAGTTAATTGACCTAACATTGATTAAAATGATTTTTAGTTAATTGACCTAACATTGATTAAAATGATTTTTAGTTAATTGACCTAACATTGATTAAAATGATTTTTAGTTAATTGACCTAACAAAAAGATCTTCTCTTTATGTTGTGTTAATGTAACAGAACATTTAACACTCACACAAAATAATCGACAAACAGAGGCTATTGGAATGTAACAGAAAAGAATTTTATGTGTGTTGGTGTTGTAAATGTTAGTGAGGGTTCATTTAGTTATAGAATATTTTTTAGAAATATTCGTTCATGAGTGCAACCTTTTTGCTAATGGTTGTGCCTCTTAGCCTTGCTAAAAATTAGTGCTAACACGAAGATACAAAATATTTTTAACCGGCAATATCCACAAGAAAAACAATAAACAAACTTTTTCCCCAGACATCGCTTTAAAAGAAAAGAAAAAAAAAACGGAAGAGGAGATTACTGTCGTAGCTAAGTAGGGAGGAAGATAAATACTTTAGAAAAAAGTAAGAATGTAAAGTTTGCTAAAGTTTTGGTTAATGGTGGATGGTAATTCCTGAACCAAGGTCACCCATCCCCTCTTCTTATTATGCAAATGTCGGCCTTACAACAACCTCGTTAATTAGAAATTTAAATAGGTAGCTTTTAGTTTCTTATTCTTCTTCGACGCAAAAGAAAAATTCTTTTAGATCAAAAAGCACCCAAAGGAATTTTTGAAGAAATAAATAAAAAATTGTCGTCACTTAAGAGATGAGTAAAATGAGCATATTTTTCTCAAAAGCAACCAATAGAATTAATATAAAAACTGAACTATTTAGCGCGGTTCCTACATAAGGAATATATCCTTAATATCTCAAAAACGGTTGGGAAATCGTGGGAAGTAGAAGGTAACCATTCGAAAGCTTACTAAATTTTCTACAAAAAAGGCTCTAAAACAATTTTCGATTAGGTGATGTCAGTCGGAGAAATAAGTGATTATATTATAGCAGAAGAAGACAAGAAAATGAGAAATATTGTGGTATGTTTTTTCAATGCATTGAACTGTGAAATGAGTATTTCTAGGTTGTATTATCGCTGGTGGTGAGGGCTGGCCGACCCTGCTGTAGGCTGTATTTCCAGGTAAATGTACAACTGGCCCTCTGTCACGTATCTAGGGCCAAAAATGTATTTCACGAAAGGTCGAACCAAAATAATAACTGTTTCTATTTCAATCTTTCCAAATAACACTAGGGATAAGAACAGACCGCGCTAAGATGACGCAGTTCTTACCATTTACTCCACCGTGTTCCATAAGTCGTCTTGAAAACCTAGGCAACGAACAGTTATAGATGTAAACTTTTGGAATAACATTTTTGCCTTCGTAACTTTGTTTGAGCTAGTTAGGAGATGAACATATCAAACGTCCCCGCCCGTAGCCTTTGAACAGGGGTGAGGGGGTTTAGAAGGTCCCATTTTTCGGGTTTTCACTTATATCTTGGAAACCATGCGTCCTAGCGACATGACCATTCTATAACAAATTGAATTTGATTAAATGTTCTACAAGTTCTATTTGCTAAAGTGTTTCGAGATATCTTTAGTTTTCGAAATATCCGCTCTTGAAAGTCTGTCATTTGGGGGGAAAACACTCTTGCCGCACATTTTCCCCCTTTTTTGACCGAATAACTCTTCAAGGATGCAGCCAAAAAATAAATAACGGTTACAGGGTTGTAGAGCAT
>OX328126.1:8701438-8799130 GCA_946811695.1 Gonocerus acuteangulatus
ACGAAGAAAAGTGTGAGATAGCTGCTCAAAGTTGAGCCGAAGAATGAGCCTCATGAGCTAACATGGGAAATCGCCTTTCAGACCAAGTTATTATAACTTGTACGTTGGAAGAACTTCTCGAGTTATAAACCTCTTCATTGCTTAGAGGAAGAGAAATCGATAGATAATCAAGAAAAAGGGAAGTTGAGATTGATGGATACAACAAGCGTTTTTACCTGATTCCTCCGTTCAGTATTGGGAGGAAACTCCTTATAACGTCAGCGTTTATAAGTTAAGTGTAAGCGTTATCCTGATATAAATCAGTCCCGTAACAGGCCACGAGGGCCCTGAAGGGCAGGTACTATAGAGGTATCTGATTCATGACCATACTGCACACTAGGGAGATAGTGTGGACAGTACTATGCTCCGGCCGCCTGATTTTCCACTTTCTCCTTCGACTGCTAGAGTCAGTACCCATTATTAATTTAATTAAAGGCTAGGCTGGCGTAGGGACAGTCAGAGAGGCATAATCCATCCCATGAAGGAAGACACTAGAAGAAAATATCTTTACAGAATGATAAATTCCTCACAAATGCGAGAAATGATCCCGCATTTGTTGAGGAATAGTTCTCTATCTTCCCATCGCCCTGATGAAGGCTTGAAGTTCAAGCCGAAACGTCGGCACAATAAAACCATTTTTATGATAAAAATGTAGTTTTATTAAGTAGCAGTGACCGAACCCCGACGATCCCTAACGATCCCTACCTTGCATCATCAACGGTCAACGATCTCCTCTCAAAGAAAATATCTTTAGTGTTTGCTCGGGATTAGAACTCAGGTCCTCCAGCATATGGGCCCCCCATATATATATAATTGTGCTCTGAACCCTCTCTCTCTCTCTCTCTCTCTCTCTATATCTATATATATATGTATATATATATATATATATATATAGAGAGAGAGAGAGAGAGAGAGGGAGGGGGGGTTCAGAGCAAAAATATACCAAGTCCATGTTATACAGTTTTCAGAAAATGAGTATTATGTGTTTTAATTGCAGAGGCGTTGTATAAATCCTATTGACCAGTATAAGTCTTAAAAAGATTTGAACTTAAACTCTAACATAATTTATGTATAGCCTTGTTCATAAAATAGTTACAACTAGGACTTGGCTTACTTCTGCTCTGAAAACAAATAAGAATGACTTCCAGATGGTAGCAAGAATTGCTACAAGTGGCAAAATAATGAAGTTAGGACTTAGTCTCCTGCAGCACTGAAAAGAACCATTTTAATGTGAATCATATTTTTACATGCGATATTTCGCTGGAATTCTCAAGGCAGGCCAGTCTTTCTTTCTTACTAGTAGCCAAGGTTCATTTGAACTACCAAGGAAAAAATTTCATAATAATGATTAGAAGAAATTTTCATTTATCCCGGTATTACACTGACCAACAATGAATATGTTTCGGACTTAACAATACCCATTTATTATGTATTTTCACCCCCTGAGTTCAAAAATCACCTCGAAAATGACCAATTAGCTCTTGTTTTCAAGATACAGTAACATGTCACTTTTTACGTGCTCTACTTTCACTTTGTTCAGAAATTTAGTTTTTGGATGTTGGTACACCCGTTAACTGACAAAACCAAAAGCTATTTTGAGGTTATATACATGAAAGAGAGTAATGCAATCATGAAAGCCCTCCTCCACTCAATCAAATATGCTGAACACAAGAGGAAAATCTGTGGTGATCTAAAGGTCATCGCTATACTTTTAGGAATGCAAGTGGGGTATACTAAATACTGATTTTTTTTTATGTATGTGAGACAGTAGGGGTAGGAAATCACATTATATTCAAACACACTGGCCTGCAAGAAATCTTGGCCCTAGTGAAAAAAAATGTTGTTGCCCTGCCTCTCTCGACTTTTTCCACCATTTCCCGATCTCTTCCACCACTACATATAAAACTCGGTTTGATGAAAAACTTTGTCAATGGCATTTCATGAGGGAAAAGGCCTTTAGAAATTTGAGGGGAAAATTTGCTTTCTTAAGTGATGTAAAAGTTAAGGAAGGTGTTTTTGTTGGGCCACAAATTCGGGAGCTTGTGAAGGATCCTGCATTTGACAGAGTTTTGGAGGGGGGAAAAAAGGAAGCTTGGAATGCGTTCAAGGGAGTTATTAAAGGTTTTTTGGGGGAAGAAAAGAGAAGATAACTATGTTCAGTTGGTGAGGGTACTTCTACAAAAATATCATGAATTTGGATGCAACATGTCTCTCAAAATTCATTTTCTCCCCTCTCATCTAGACTTTTTCCCTGCTAGTTGTGGTGCGGTGAGTGATGAACACGGTGAGAGATTCCATCAGGATATTTCTCTAATGGAACAAAGATATCAGGTCCGTTGGAATGAATGAATGCTTGCAGATTACTATTGGTGTGTGTGTGTAGGGATGCTCCAGAACTCACCTACAAGAGACAGCCATGAAATCCACATGATGGTAATAATATCCAACCTGCCAAGTATTCTCCCATTAATTTTCAACTCTTAAAAAAATTTAAACTACTATTTAATAAATCCAAATTAATTTATAATGTTGATAAACTTATGGTTTAAAATTCACAGATTTGCCTCAATTTGTTAACGTTATATATTTTGACCCATGGTGTAGCACAGAAACTAGAGCTAATAAAATTTTTTCATTGTCATTTTCGTTCTTTTCAACCCAAAATTAGTAAGATTTGACTCCTCAAGTGAAGGAAACATTACAAAAATATTTTTTTGTTGGCCAGTGTTATTTATGTGACAACAAAAAAAAAAAAAAAAAACACACTCCCTTTGATTCTTCCTCTTCCAATTTCAGTGTTCTTCTCCTGTTCACTCTAGAGTTTCTGGAAACTTACACAGATTGGATAAATTTGAGATTAAATCCATACGTAATTTTCTGCGTAAAGGGTTTAGGGTTTTGAATTCCTTACTAATGAAAGGGGTTTCCATGGCTATTTCTTTCGTTAAAATTAGAAAAATGGGGAATTCTAAACAAGCTAAACCCAATTCATAAATAGGACAAAAACATTCAATTTAAATGGTGTAGAAAAAAAGAGGAGAAGGGGAGAGAATACACGGAGATAGGAATGAATGAAATAGGAAGTAAACGGAGGAAAGAGTTTAAAAATGTAAGCTGATGGTTATTAAAAAGTTAGGTTTATTAGAGAGAGATAGTGGAAGGAGGGGTGGGGAGAGGGAGAACAACAGGAGAGAGAGGGAACGAGGGTGAGAGAGAGAGAAGATATAAGAGGGAGGGAGGGTTAACTGACAATTAACCGTGGAAAACAGGCGAGCTGTTCCACCCCCCACTCCGACCTTCTCAATTAGGAAGGGTGGGGGTAAAAGGGGAGGAGTTTAGGGATAAAGTAAGGGAGGGTGGGGGAAGGCTCGTTTTACCCGCGTTTTTTCTATCTCTCTTGCCGCGGTAACTCGCGACTCCCGCGCTAATCACCGGTCCGAGATTTCTACCGTAATGGCAGAGATTTACACACATACCCGCGCGCACACACACACATTCTCTCTCTCTCCCTATCTCACTCACTCTCTCACTCTCTCTCTCTCTCTCTCACTCTTTCTCTCTCTCTCTCTCACACTCTCTTTCTCTCTCTCTCTCTCACTCTCTCTCTCTCTCACTCTCTCTCTCTCTCTCTCTCTCTCTCTCGCCCTCTATATCTTCCTCTCTCTTTAGTTCTCTCCCTCCCCCGCCTCCTGCAACTATCTCTCTTTCCCTCTCACTGAATGACCCTCTCACACTCTACATATATATACCTGTATGCTCCCTCATTTTCCTTATACCAATCCTTTTTTTTTTTCATTCCCTCCCACATGCAATGTATTTCTTACATATGAATCTCTTATGCCTCTTTTTATCTTGAATATATTTCTACCTTTCCATATATCTCTCTCATTCATTTCCTGAGTCCTCGTATTCACCACCTCTCGGCACTATAGGAAAACCTGAACAAAAGGAGGAAAAAAAAAAAAAAACTCCGTACACTTAATTCTCCTATATACACCGCTTTACACTTCAGGGACATAAAAACCCTTTTAATGCCGATGGCAACCAACACAAATTTCCCCAAGAGACGAGAATATTTAAAAAAATATCAGACTAAACCGTTACTCAGAACATAAGCCAGATTTTGTAATAATCCTAAAATTTATATGAAAAATAACAAAAATTGCCAAAATATTTACAACCTCAGAATTAATCATTTCGTTGTATAAATATCATTATTTTAGAGCCCGAACAATTTCAATTGAGATTCTCTCCAAAAAATATAACCTCCATAGGAAGGAAATATAACAGTCTACCAATAACTAACTGAGACAGGTTATAATTTGTTTGCGGGAAGCACAAAATGTCAGATTTACTACATACTCACGAAATGACAACAAATGTTGTCCACTTTATTTTCGTAATATATGTTTTTCATTACATTTAGAATATTATGTAGGTATTTTTTATTTATTTTGTATTTATTTATGAGGCGATTCGCTCGAATCAATTATTACATATATACATGAGTTACGATATTCAAAGTGGTATTATAAATATATATCCGGTAAGCAATTAATTATCCATCGAATTACACAATTAGACAATGTTACATATACATTCCTTACATAATACATAGCTAGCTATTCCTTACATGTTACCAAGTGACGCGATACCTTCCTAATGTTGTGCTTCTTTGAATATAGTAGAGTTTTACATGATATGATTTCCTTTCTCTATAAAAAAAAAAAAAAAAAGGAAAAAAAAAGGTTTTCTTAATGTGTTAAATTTTTCAATACATATTAATAGTTTTAATGACTAGCATTTGTAGTTTTAAGGATTTATATTTAATAGTTTAAGGATTTATATTCGATATTAAGGTATTTTTCTTTAAACAAAGAGATATTACAGCCCAAAGGTGGACATTTATATTTCAGTTTGGAGTGGAATTCAAGGTAACTCCTATCTCTAATGAACAGATTTTTCTCATTTTCACAATTAGATGAAAACAATAGCAAGTTTAATTTATTTATGTAATATATAAAATTCTCGTGTCACAGTTTTAGTGTTTATACTCCTCCGAAACGGCTTGACCGATTTTCATGAAATTTAGTCGGTATGAGAAGAGGTTTATAACTAATTTTCATACCCCTATGTGTTAAGGGTGGACCACCCCAAAAAAAATATTTTTTTTTATTTTTTGGACTAAATATTTCATTTAATTAATTTTAATTTTAATTATAAAATGTTCTTTTATTCAACATAAGATCTTTTCACGAAAGAGAAATATGGCTTTAGATTATAACCTGTTCCTGAAGTTATTTCCAACATTCAATTCATGTTTCCTAATGACATCGTTCGGAGCATCGGAAATAGTTAAAAATAATGCTGCAAATGGTCAAAAATTTAATTCAACATTCAAAATCAAAGGCCAAATTTATCAGAAAGTGGGATCATTTCTGCCAATGCCAAGCGAACCACATCAATGTTTACAAATTTACTTTATGGGAGGTGGGGACTCCGAAAACGCACTAGCCAATCGCGTGGATGCACGTTGGGGCTACATTAACCTAAATTCACGGTTTGCCAGGCGCATCGTCAGTAAGCTGGACGATCTATTGAATGAGCAGAATGAATATTTTAAATTATTTAAAACACACATGCACAAATTACAAAGCGTACACGCTATTGTCATCAATCCTGATAAAGAACCATCTGGAGAGTACATTCAATGCACCTGTAACTGATGACGTTGCTGGAATCGTGGTTCGCGACCGTACAGCTATGAAAGAAATATCGAAGAAGAAATAATAATCTTAAACCCAATGCTGATACAAACCAAACCATTCATTCGACGCTATCCAATATCCACTAGTGTTCTGGAAGGGACAAGACTGATATTGCATAAATATTAAAAAACGAGATCCCGCAACAGGTACGGGATTATTATTTCATTACCAAAATATTCACTAGAAACGATGCATATGGCAAACAACGTTTGCCGGGACAGCTAGTATATATATATATATATATATATATATATATATATATATATATATGTGTGTGTGTGTGTGTGTGTAGCTATTGGTTCATAACTAATTCATTTGAGTATACTTGTAAAAATCCACTAATTGACTATAATAGCAATAATTTCTAGTAAATTAAGTGAAATAATATTTACGAAAAGCCTGCAAATCGTTAACACATCCAACTTGAAGTACAGTCGAAACGTGACCAGATTCGAATAATGGATACAATACAGAACTTTATTCCGGCACTTAGCTCATGATTTATTCCTTCTAATATTAATATTCAATTCACACTTTATAACTTTATTCTTAACAGAACGGGCTACTTTTTTACTCTTTTTACTTTCATTTTTATTTTACAGCTTGTAAATTATAAAGCAACTCCTAGTACGGTCGCTTTATTGCTAAATCGTTAGGGGGAAATGAAATATGCAGGCTTATCACGACATTACAATTTCACAGATGATTTTATCATCAACTAAAAGGATCCTGTTTTTTTTTGTTGTATTTCTTTCATTTGCTGAAATATATTTATTTTTCAATTTTTTTAATTATCTATCATTTTATGTACACCAATACCGTAAAATATCTATTATGAACGAGGTAGCATACTTGCCGAAAAGAAATCTTCAGAATCTTTTTTAACGTACCTGTAAAAAAAAGAATCACATTTAACTAGGCTGAGAAATAATCGACAATTAAAATAATTATATTAATAACAGTTTTTAATAATAATTTGAAGTACGTATGATATATATTATTGATGAGCAATGTGAATTATATTAATAACAAAAAAATCAGCTAAATTATGTGTGATGATTATCGTGCAGTTTTAAGACAACACGTCATATTAAAAACAACACCCAAAAGACTCTTTTATATAGATGACATATTTTTTTTTTTTCATTTAAAAATGTAAAAAATATAATTAAAAAAAATAATGGAATCATTAATAAATAATTAACAAAAATACCTAAACACCACATTTATTAACACTTTTAATTTTAGACAAGATTATAATTAGTCTTAATTTAAATTATCAATGTCTTAGTTTAAGAGAATAATTATAATATGTTATAACTGATTAGTATATACTGTAGTATAGTATAAGGTATACAGAAGCTATATATAATAGTATAATTTAACATATATATATATATATATATATATATATATATATATATATATATATATATATATATATATATATATATATATATATATATTTGTCGCTACACACAGCCAAAGGAAAAACTTTTCTTATCCCCCACACTCATAGACGCCTTAAAATCTACCTAAAAATAGGTTAAACAACTAAATTAGTAAGACAGAACCTAGAAGGTTTTTTAGCGATATACTATAAAGCGCAGATGATCAGAAGTTGGGCGCCAAACCCCATATCCTAATTTCCTAATTATTTTGCCATACGAAAGAAGAAAACAGGTTTTTTTTCCTACGCACCGGAAAGCTATTTATAAAATCAAAAGAATTTATGAATCTGAATAAATGGAAAATAAAATTATACATTAATTGTAGTAATTTTAAGTTTTATATAAAATGACCTTCCCATCTAATCAGTAAGATTAAGCATTAAACTTTTAATTACAGCTCATTTGTAAATATAATTGTCAATAATCGCAGTCAATTTCCCTACAACGGGAGAAAAGATAGAAATGATTTTCCCTTCCTTGAAACGATATTTTCGAGAAAGGACTTTGAAATGGCGGGCTTTAAGTTGATGCGAATCCTAAGTGCCTCCTCTTAGTTTAATTGTTCTCCTTTAATGTTGCCTTTATTCTTTTCATGTCGACTTCAAGCCTTTTAAAAGCTCAGGGCCTTTTGAAACCCTTTGACGCTGAGGCTTTTCAAATCTCCCGGCTCTCGTTTCTTCGAGATGGCGTTACGGGGACAAATAAATAACGCCGACGCCTTTTTACTGACGAAATATTACAGAGAGTTTATAATCTGTTTTATGAAAGGTACTGCAGTTAGTATTTCTTAATTCTTTTTTTTAGTCTCTTAAATAATAAATTATATTACTACTGAAACCTCAAAGTGAATGCTTAACGTTTTGAGGTGACAGATTTACATTTTTCATTGAATATAAATATTGAAGAATTCAGAACCATGGGCTGAAAAATGTTTTATATTGAATATTTACTGGGACTTTTAGGTAATTTTAAGTATTTCATTTATTAATAGCTGTGCCATGCTACTAGAAAAGCAAAAATAAATTAGAAATCAAAAAAGTGATATTAAAATCTAATAACGCAACTGTTCGGATTCACAGTCCCAAACTCCTGACCTCCGAAATATGAGTCCTAGACGATTTTGATCTAGCATATGGCACTCCCCGGATCATGACCTACACGTAAGCCAAAGTTAGTGGAGAGAGTGGATGGGTGACGCTCGATAGGGAGAGGACTTCAAGATTTTCATGAGTGGAAAATTAAGGATGGGGACGCTTTGTAATCTGGATAATACAACATCATTAACGAGTAGGACATTGAGGTCTTTATGGAGGTTGAGGTTGGGAACGTTGAAGGGAGCATTGACTATGGTTCTTATGACTTTTGATTTGAATTTTGGATGCGTCTGATGTTCGATGTTTGACCCCCAAATGGGTTGCTTTAGTGATCTGTAAAGGATCATTACATATACATTATGGAATAGTATATATAAAGCATAATTAAGTGTTTAGAACTTTGTGGAACATCCAAGAAATCCAACATCCAGGGAATCCATAGTCGTAAGTACCATAGTCGTGCTCCTTATGGTCCTTAGACTAACTCTTATTGTAAAAGTACATAATACAATTGAATTAGACCTTGTAATGTATCTAAAAATAAATGTAAACATTAATAATAATAGAAAAATAATTATTTCCGAGATGTATGATTTGGAAAAGACTTTCTAAGCAACAAAACAAGAAATGTTTATGAGAAACAAGACTGCCGACAGAACACTAAGACAAAGCGATCCTCAAACACCTGGGTCCACGGTAAGTCTTCCCTAAGTCCAGGATTAAGTCATGAGAAGGGTCTTAACTCCGATTGTTATCTCTCTCTCTCTCTCTCTCTTTCTCACTCTCTTCCGTGTTACATTACTCTTATCTTCTAGTCTCTTGTTTATACACGGCAAAATTTAATCACATATTATATTTACACACATGTAAGCGCTAAATTGCTGATTATTTACTATTTCAAAATATTTATCTCTAGAGGTATTAATATGCTGGGAAAACCATCTCTCGACCAGTAAACCGTTCAGCGAAAAGCAGACGAAGGTTGTCGTCATCAAAGAATTTTTTAAAATGCCATCAATGGCCAACTATATCTATTACTAGCTGACTACCCTTCATGGCAGATACGTAGTTATTTTATTGCGTTGAACAGTCTATCATCAAATGTAACGCTACTATATAATTTTGTGCAGTTTATTATAGCACGGTTCTTGTCATACTATATGCTATTCGAAAATTGAAAAGTAATCAAAGTATAATGTTTCTTGAGGTTGGGGCGCTCCGGACCAGTGTCAGGAAACAGATAACCCGTTATCCTATACCGGTATTAGGAGTTTAACCAGTACAGGTTAAAATTCGTTTTCAATAATAAATAGACGTTAAAATTGAAAAATTTATGTTTCCAAGATGTCATTATGCTGATGGGGATACCGGTGGGTGAGGACCAACCCTTGGCTGACGTTCTAGGCGAAAAACCAACCAAAGCGGAACTCGTACGCACATTTCCTGAGAATCCATCTAGCCACTAAACCATGGGAAGATCCTGAAATAGCATGGTCTCTGGAATAACTAAATGAAAAGACATTCCACCAAACTTGGAGCAGCTCAAGGTTTTCCAGTCGTTAAAAGTTGTGTATAGTTTGCTTATCTCCTTCTTCAAGTAGCAGACTTTGTAGTTTTGTAATACTGTAAGGGGCAGCCAAGAAGCAGTTCTATTGGAGAACTTGTGGTTATTATCCCCGAAGTTCCACCTTATAAAACAACAAAACTTTCGTTTTAGACTAAGTATTTTTCACCAAATATCTTTAGAATCGGACCATTTTTGAGTCTGATAGAGAGCTAAACAGACAAAGATACCTATTTCAAAAGTAGCATTCATGATGACCTTTCGCCATTTGTAAAATAGTTTATTTAGGAACGAAAACAACCTTATATATATATATATATATATATATATATATATATATATATAAGGTATAAGCCATGGGATGAGAAAATTCCTCCAGCCGGATAGGAATTGAACCCACCATCTCCCGCTTATGAGTCCAAGGCGTTAGCCACTAGACCACGGGAGACCCCAATATAATTTGTATACTTAGCGTTTCTCTCTCTTTCAATATATATATATATATATATTGAAAGAGAGAGAGAGAGATTTAGTTGCGAGTAGGAGCACGGATAGCTATTAAACTAGAGCAGTAAAACTATAGGGATAAGTGAACCGCATCCACCTGTTCACCTCCCAATCCAATATAAACCTAATAGAACATTTACCAATATCCAAGTAGTAAAACCACTATTCTAGGCTATAAACTGATACATTTAATTAGTTAATAACGGAGAAAATTGCAAAGAAAATGAAAGATTTCTGATAGTCAAAAACGCTAAGTATACAAATTATATTGGGGTCTCCCGTGGTCTAGTGGCTAACGCCTTGGACTCATAAGCGGGAGATGGTGGGTTCAATTCCTATCCGGCTGGAGGAATTTTCTCATCCCATGGCTCGTTGGAAAAATTCCTCGCTTTTGTTGAACCACGTTCTTCTAAATTCATTTAATATTAGATGAAATTTTATTGATCATCGGACATCTTCAATATGAATGAAAAACCGTCACTACAAGTGAGAATCGAACCCACAATCCTAGTTCACTAAGTAGTTTAGATAATCGAATTAATTTATCTGATTAAAAAGCTCTCCTTGAATTCCGCCAACCTTAGTTCTCGACTTGCCTAGAATTGTTGTTTCGTTAAAACCATCCGGGGTTCGTTGTCGGTGTAATTTCGTCCCCGCAAATCTTACAGGCTTAGGAAAGGCCTCTGCTTAATCCCTGACTGTCCCCATGGTTTCCCTCACAATTCTCAGCGTCTTGGCAAGGATCCCTGCGGTAAAACTGCCCAGAATCGGGCTTCTGGGAGTCCTCCAAGGACCACTACTAAGCCCAACAATTTTTATGACTATGTGAACATAGATTGTAAGAACCCACTCTTGGAAATTGTTGAGGTCTCAGCGTTAATGTAAGAAAAAAAAAACAACTCAGACAACAATTTACGGCCGAACCTCACAAACGATATCGACAGACCGAACACATACGACTTAAACGGAGTTAACAAACCAACATGCATTCGTGACTAAACATAAATCGGACAAACAGAACGCAACAAACGCGTTAGACAGAACAAACGCGACTCTAACTACACAAACCACTTCCACGATCCCGCACATGACCCTACTAACATACAAAACAGCATGTCACTACTAAACAGACATCAAGAAGGACGTATATTTGACATACCAGGAAACATAGAGATATACAAACTACGATGTTTCAACGGAAACATTATAAAAGAACAGTTAAACACTAGCTCTCAGACGATGATCAGACCCCTTAAAACTACTTAAACGAACAAACGAACGAAAAAAAAAACGTTTAGAACCTTTTGCTCAAATTCAGGAACATACCCGAAAAACCTACGTAATGTACTGTATAACATACAGTCTTCTTTTTCGTACATGGCCACCGCCTGCAGACACTTTTTTGTAACGCTTTTTTTTCCAGTAGTCATCGTTAAAGAATATTTATGCTAAAAGGACTATACAACATACAAAACAAGAACATATTTAATATAGACTCAAAACTATAAAAGATAAACTATAAAATATTACATAGAACGGACTACCTGTTCGATCCATAAAGGCGATGACCCACAGAGTTGACTAACAAATTACCTGGACGACCCATCGCCGACGTAAACAACTTACTTCACCCTAATGTAAATATCCTAACATTACAAACCAAATCAGTGCTAACTCAACATTGGCTTGATAATTACGAACTTACGTCGAAAGGGTTCGCCCGTTATACTCCAACCGATACCAGTGACGACGGTCTCCACCGACAGGTATGACAACAGTATATTTACTGGCAGAACTAACCCCTAAGATTATTTATTTGTCGTAGTTTGTTTTCAGTCCTTTACCATTTCTTTTATCAAAAAACATTCAATTAGACATTTTTTTTGGAATAGTTAGCCCTACTTTAAGTTAAGAATCTAAATCCAATGGTTGACTGTCTTTAATGACTAAACCGAAGTCCAATAGCTGAGAAGACTGCAGCAGTAAATACTTTACAGGTATTTACAGGGAGTAAACAGGTCTTGGTCGCGCCGTAATGGTTTTACGAGCAGAACATAGGAGTGTAAACAGTTTTATGGTTCATTGTCTGCAAGAAAACAAGACTATTAGTGTCAGACAAGTAGTCTGTCCATCGGGGATTTCCTGGGCGTTGGACCAGGTTCTAGGTCGGTGCTTAGTGCAAATCTTTTGGAAGAATGGATTAAAATATATTATCGGAACCGATGCTTTCCTTTGGGGCGGAAGTTTGTTCATATAACGTTTAGTTCTTTTTGGAAGGCTTCCCTATGTCCATCTGTACGGAGGAAAAACGCTTATGACGCCGAATTTATGATGCAATCCGTGGTAAGTGGCAAAAATATACATTAATTTACATTACATTATGTAACAAGCGAAGAAGGCCCAGAAGGGCAGCTTCTGTAGAGGCGATTCATAACAATATGGCACACTAGGGAGTTAGTGTGGTTACTCCTATGTTACGGCCGCCTGATTATCCCCATGAAAGGCTGGGTGGGCCAAAGGACCTCAATTACGACACTCGAACGATCAACCTGCAAGATAAAGTCCTTAGTCGACGTCCAAGTTCTGATCACGGGTGCTCAACCACTCAACCAAACTCGACCTACATAGTTCTCCAAGGAGGAGCCCACTTAAGTGGGTCAACCTCATAAGCATAAGGTTGACCACTTATAGATATATTCGTCTGTCCGATCTCTAGCTCACTCAAAAATAAGACAGTTGTTCGGTACAAAAAATATTTTCTATGATTCAAAAGGTGAATTTCGTTAACCAGCAGAATCTGTCAACCGGAACACGGTTTTTGGCCAAAACTCGCGCGAAAAAAATCGTAACGCTCATGTTTTTCCGTTAATAGGCTTCAAGGTACACGTTTTATAAGTAACTAGCTGTGCCCGCGACTTCGTCCGTGTGGATAGGGCAGGAATTTTGGGTATATTTTTACAACAAAAAAAAAACTACTTTAGAGTAAAGCTCCTCTATACGGGGAATTAGAGGTATAGCTATCGGGGATCAAGCATACAGGCTGCTAGGATTGCTAAACGTGACAGAGCCACTAAGCTGACCCCTTAGGGATTGTTAAACCCTAGTGTGTATAGAGTGTTTGCGAGACTTACAAACATACAGACAAAAAAATCAAGAAGTCATTGTTTTGGGTATTCTTGCGTTGATAAAGGCCGCCAATAGTATTTTTCCTCATACCTTCTATGCACAAACAGCTATCTGTTACAATTTTATTATTTGTATAGATTAGACGTGAGGAAATTAATCAAACCATTTTCAAGGCAAGATCTTTAAAAGTTTTTTTGGGGATTTTCGTATATGTTCTTATATATCTCAAAAAGTGTTGTGAAATCTTAGTCAATGTAAAGAATCAATTTCAAAGCTGATTAAATATTCTGCAAATACGGTTCTTATGTTATTTTGTTATAGAAAGATCTCACTTGAAGAAATTAACCCTTAAATAGTGCTTTGCTTTGAGATTTAGTTCTAAATTTTTTTTATAGTTGTCAAGAAAGATTAAGACAAACTAACTGTTTAACTGTTAACTAAGATTAAATGTTTCTATTCTAGGAGTTCCAAAGGACAATAAGTATAAGGGCGGAAACGCGATAAGATGAAGTAGTTCCTGCGAGTGAGAATTTATTTATTTTTTTCGCGTTGGGATAACCAAATGCATGAAGTTTTTTACAGAAAGGTCTTGCGTTTTTCTGAGGATATTAATACAGTAGTTCGACCACGGCTGTGTAGGTGGAGCGAGGATCTACTTGCTATGCAGGACCCGGTCTACTTGGTGTCATGGAGTTTATCTAGTATAATCGACTGACTCTTAGCATGCTGGAGTTGGGAACTACACCGCAAAGACATGTCAGGAACTTGTTAGCAGTCATTTAGTATGGCTTGGTAATATAGGCACAGTATTGTCGTCGTTAATTTTGTAGTTTTTTTCTTTAAGGGCAATGTTTTGTACAAAGGAATGTGAGGGTTTTTCTTATAACATCAATGAAACAATTGCTCTTGGACTTTTACAACAGGATTTTCTTCTACTGTAGCCTGCAGGAGTTGGTCGTCAAGCTCTGTTGCTAGACCTGTACGAGGCTCGTCTTCAAGCTTGCGGTTTATGTCGATGGACTGTAGAATTGTCGATCCAAGTTTTTCAGCTAGCTCTTCTATTGTTACGACAGGATTTTCTTCTACTGTAGCCTGCAGGAGTTGGTCGTCAAGATCTGTTGCTAGACCTGTACGAGGCTCGTCTTGAAGCTTGCGGTTTATGTCGATGGACTGTAGAATGTGTCGATCCAAGTTTTTCTGCTAGCTCTTCTACTGTTACAACAGGATTTTCTTCTACTGTAGCCTGCAGGAGTTGGTCGTCAAGCTCTGTTGCTAGACCTGTACGAGGCTCGTCTTCAAGCTTGCGGTTTATGTTGATGGACTGTAGAATGTGTCGATCCAAGTTTTTCTGCTAGCTCTTCGACTGTTACGACAGGATTTTCTTCTACTGTAGCCTGCAGGAGTTGGTCGTCAAGCTCTGTTGCTAGATCTGTACGAGGCTCGTCTTCAAGCTTGCGGTTTATGTTGATGGACTGTAGAATGTGTCGATCCAAGTTTTTCTGCTAGCTCTTCGACTGTTACGACAGGATTTTCTTCTACAGTAGCCTGCAGGAGTTGGTCGTCAAGCTCTGTTGCTAGACCTGTACGAGGCTCGTCTTCAAGCTTGCGGTTTATGTTGATGGACTGTAGAATGTGTCGATCCAAGTTTTTCTGCTAGCTCTTCTACTGTTACAACAGGATTTTCTTCTACTGTAGCCTGCAGAAGTTGGTAGTCAAGCTCTGTTGCTAGACCTGTACGAGGCTCGTCTTCAAGCTTGCGGTTTATGTCGGTGGACTGTAGAATGTGTCGATCCAAGTTTTTCTGCTAGCTCTTCGACTGTTACGACAGGATTTTCTTCTACAGTAGTCTGCAGGAGTTGGTCGTCAAGCTCTGTTGCTAGACCTGTACGAGGCTCGTCTTCAAGCTTGCGGTTTCCTGCTCGAAATCTTTCAAACCACCGCTACACTTGTCGCTCACTAATGACATTTCTAGAAGTTTTCCATAAGTTGAATCAGCATTTCCCTCTTTATCGAATTCCCTAAGCATAACATGGCGTAAATAGTGTCTTAAGAGATCCAATTCTAATGAAATTTCCGCACAGAATAAATAAGTTTCCCCAACGAAAGCATGATAAAAAGAAGTGTATTAGCTGACTACCAAGTACTAAGTAGTTATTTTATTTCGTTACAAAATATATCATCAAAATTAACAATTCCACATAATTTTGTAGTTTATTGTAGCACTGTTCCCGTCTTACTATAAGTTATTCATCAATTGACAAGTAATCAAAGTACTATAATATTTCTTGATACTTGGGCGCTCCGACCAGTGTCGAGAAAAAGATAACCCGTTATCTATAGGTTACCAGTAACAGGAGTTTAATCAGTACAGGTTAAAATTCGCTATCAGCTTATTACTCTTTCCCTGACTGTTGTTTCGCCCATTCAGACTTCCTTCTCCGGCCTGTGATCTCTAGAATTTCTTCGGGTCTATTTCTGAAAAAGGGTGCCAGTGATTTTATCAGTAACAGTGATTATTTTAACTAAATAAAATAAAACATATTCTGCGGTATCTTCACCAAATTTCCTAATTTTGTTATAGTTTATTTTGTGATCTTGGCTGGCTCAAGCTAACTGAATCTATTTCAGTCAAGTGACAGCATCAAGACTGAAGACAATGCTCTTTGGTTTCTACAGAGCAAAAGGATCATACCGAGTTAAAAGGTTGGCGGCAAAGAGCATCCCATGAAGTTACGGCTCGATGAAAACAAGTTGTGGTAAAAATGCAGTTTCACGCCCTCCAAACCGATTTCTTTCAAATTTTGCACAATAGCGTATTTTGATGCTCTAAACACGAATACGATAAAAAAAAAAACGTCGGATTTAACTAGGAAAGAAGTTATTAAGCACTTAAGTTCACTGTTATGCAGGTTATGAGAGCTAATGTAAACAACTAAATTTGTGACGACTTTAAGGCATACATGCTATGCGTTTCCACTCGCTACGCTCGCTCACGAAGATAACAAAACCCCAGTCAATCCAACTCGCTAAAATTAATAGAATAGAATATTAAGCACTAAAGTTAAGAAGGTTATAAAACTAGGCGTCATCAGCGTATTTGTAAACACGCGCATGCGCAGATATGTAACATTGGGGAACAGAGAACTCTCATTTGAAATGTTCAGAAACCATTTATTCGAAAATATTGTTAATTTTAAGGGCATCCTCACCTGTCGCTTAAGGGCATACGTGCTTTGCGTTTCCGCTCGCTACGCTCGCTCAAGAAGATAACAAAACCCCAGTCAATCCAACTCGCTATAATTAATAGCTCTCATAACCTGCATAACAGTGAACTTAAGTGCTTAATAACTTCTTTCCTAGTTAAATCGGACGTTTTTTTTTTTTTATCGTATTCGTGTTTAGTGCATCAAAATACGTTATTGTACAAAATTTGAAAGAAATCGGTTTGGAGGGCGTGAAACTGGATTTTTACCCAAGTTGTATAGTAGTACAAGAGGGATTGCCTTTAGATTGCTGGAAGGCAAACAAAGGACTGAAGAAAGTGGAGGTATGCGATATAAACATTATGTAGTGAATCATTCCAAAAACTTGGTAGACCTGACAACAGGTGCTCACACCCAGAGGGTTGAATCTCTTTGGGCTTGGATAAACGCGGAAACAAGATAGAATGTAGGACTAGGAGGAGCATGATGGATTCATATCTATGCGGATTTATATAGAGGGGAGGTACAAACGGGGGGGGGGGGGCTTGTTTTAGAAGATTTTAGAGAACATCGTCAATTTTCGTTCAGATTTTTACTTGTTTTTATGAGCTGAGGTTATTAAATATGTTTTGAGGTTATTCATAAAATGTATTTTCTTTAATAAACACATGTTATAATAATAACAGTATTTAAAAAAATCACTGGCACCCCTTTTCCGAAATAGACCTACCTCTTCTACGTCCCAACCTGTTATACCATAGGATAGAGCGCGTATTGACATGGCCTACATTCTCGGGACGGTAATGGGATATTCGCGTGTCCCGCACACCTGAAGCTTATCTCGACACGACCCCTGATCTACGGGAGCCTTCTCCCACACCTACTCATCTACACGGGGAACAGCCCTTCCTTCACGGCAATTCGAAACCGCCTATTTCCCCGGCTGATTCCCGTCAATTCGCCACACGCCAATTGCGCCCTTTAACTACATGCTTTGTAGAATGACGCATGATTGCGAAACCGTTTCGGGGCTACGACGCACAGTGGTGCGGAGAGGGAAAACCCTCCAAAACCGGAGGTGTGCAATCGCGTTTCAACTAACATTTTTTTTATACCTAATTAGTTGTAGATTACTGCTCTAATATTGCTTTTACATTTTATTAATAGTTATGACCACAAAACACCTTTTTCTTGACCGTTTCTCACCGAGTAAAAATCTCACAGTTTTTAGTGAAAAAAAAAAAAAAAAATCAGTCCCGTAACAGGCCACAAGGGCCCAGAGGGGCAGATACTGTAGAGGTATCTGATTCTTGACCGTACGGCACACTAGGGAGATAGTGTGGTCTACACTATGCTCCGGCCGCCTGATTTTCCCCTTGGCTGCTTCGACTGCAAGAGTCATTAGCACCCAAGGTACCCATTATTAATTAAATTAATTGAAGCCTGGGTGAGCCTAGGGACGATCTGGGACCCCAAATCCAACCCTCGAACGGCAGCAATAGAAGAAAAAATCTTTAGTGCGCGCTCGGGTTTTGAATCTGGTCCTCCAGTTCATTAGTCGAGTGCTGCACCACTGAGCTAACCTCACCCCCAGTTTTTAGTGAAAAGTAAAACAATACCACCTATTTTATTCCAAAAAAATTAGTATTGCCCAGGAAGTTTCATGTGTATATGTAGCTTTTAGGACGATTTTCCTTCAATAATTTAGTATTGAAACTAAATTATCCTTAGTTTTTTTGGTGTAGAAAAGAAAGCGGCACTTAGCTATTCTCTCCGCATAGTATTGCCTAAAAGAGTATGTTTTAAAGTTGCTGTCCTATTAATGTCATCGCCGTACTCGGCCGTATGCGTGCACAGCCTAATAAAATGAATTGATGCGATTATTTCACGAAAAACGAGTTTACCATCATTATTTTCGGCAGAGAGTTTTTGAACAGTTTGTGATAGCAAGTAACTTAACAATAACAGAAAGATCCACCTAATAGTTCGCGTGGAACTGTCAAAGTGTATCCGTTATAAGCGAAAATTGTAATAAAGTGAAATACCTCTTAAAAAGTTAACAGTGTTACATTGGTTGTTGATATATTCATCTAAAACTCGAAAATAAATTTTGAAATATACATATCTGTACAAATTGAGTAAAATATGACTTCTTTTAAATTGAATAGGTACTTGCTGTTTTTTAAGGTTTTTGTAAAATAAAAAAAGTTTATCTCCCAAAATAATTATTCTGTCGAAGTGGCAGTAATCCCATTCGACTCGGCACAAAAACATACTACAGAAATGATCCCGAAATCAGAAAGATTCAAGCGCCTAAAGGTTTTTCCCCGAAATTCTGGCGTTTGGCACCACTGAGCGGCGTTCCTCTCCTACAATATAAGGATAATCTACTTTTTCAATTAAGCTAAAATAATATGTCACAGCATGTAACCTTAAATAGGATTCGTAATTTTGGTTTTCTATCGACAAAACTTCAAAAGGACCCCATATAGCATTCTAGACATTAGCTTATTTCGCCCAGTGGAACGGAAGAGCTGCTCAGAATCCCAAGCCCCTGGGAGTCCACCAAGGTCTAGTCATAAGCCCAATCATCTTCATGATTTTTGAATCTAGAATGTTGTTCTACCTGACACAAAACACACTATAAATCCTTAGCTCCTCCGGGTTAAGTATGTTTTGAGAATTTTCGTACAAGGTACGTATACTTATAGGAATTTGATGCAGATTATGAAAATGTCATCAGAATTAAATTTTCCCTATGGAGTGAACGACAAATAGCGGGAAAATGGTCAAAAACTATCGTTTAGAAAAAGAAAAAAAAAAAAAAGGCCTATATCTAGGGAAATAATGAAAGTAAAAATTTCTCCTTGGTGGCATTCAACTACACTTTAGTCGGCGTACACACCCCTCAAGTATGGCGATTTCCTTCGGGACCACCCTGTATATAATTTAGTCGGCGTACACCCCCCTAAAGTATGGCGATTTCCTTCGGGACCACCCTGTATATACTTTAGTCGGCGTACACACCCCTAAAGTATGGCGATTTCCTTCGGGACCACCCTGTATATACTTTAGTCGGCGTACACACCCCTAAAGTATGGCGATTTCCTTCGGGACCACCCTGTATATACTTTAGTCGGCGTACACACCCCTAAAGTATGGCGATTTCCTTCGGGATCACCCTGTATATACTTTAGTCGGTGTACACACCCCTAAAGTATGGCGATTTCCTTCGGGACCACCCTGTATATACTTTAGTCGGCGTACACACCCCTCAAGTATGGCGATTTCCTTCGGGACCACCCTGTATATACTTTAGTCGGCGTACACACCCCTAAAGTATGGCGATTTCCTTCGGGACCACCCTGTATATACTTTAGTCGGTGTACACACCCCTAAAGTATGGCGATTTCCTTCGGGACCACCCTGTATATACTTTAGTCGGTGTACACACCCCTAAAGTATGGCGATTTCCTTCGGGACCACCCTGTATATACTTTAGTCGGTGTACACACCCCTAAAGTATGGAGATTTCCTTCGGGACCACCCTGTATATACTTTAGTCGGTGTACACACCCCTAAAGTATGGAGATTTCCTTCGGGACCACCCTGTATATACTTTAGTCGGCGTACACACCCCTAAAGTATGGCGATTTCCTTCGGGACCACCCTGTATATACTTTAGTCGGCGTACACACCCCTCAAGTATGGCGATTTCCTTCGGGACAACCCTGTATATTTGAGGCGTCTAGAATCAAAACAAGATATATCATTGAAACCAATTTGTTCAGGAAACACCAAAAACTGAACAAGTCTTATGTTTAATATCATACACTTGTAAAATTTTCTTTAAAGTTGTAAGTGTCACAGAAGAATGTTTTTGAGGAATTTGAGAAGTTTATCTGTTATATTATCTATTTCGAAGGAATTTTCATTTTTAATGTATCTTACTTAGTTTTAAAATTCGCTGCTATATGTCTTATTTTGAAGCCAACTTACCACTTCAACATTAAAAAAGAGCAAGATCTATTGAGTTTTGAAAATCCTTTTCTTTACCAGTATATAGAGGACATTTTGAACTTTTAAAATCAATTGTTATCTCAAAATCGTAAAAGTAGTGATGTGTCTAGACGCCTCATTTGCCGAATTACACCGTCTGAATTTAAGAATTATTACATAATATTATGATTATAAAATTAATATTATTATTCTAAAAGCAGGGACATACAGGGTATTTAATTGTAAACCAATATAAAAATAAAATCTCTAAACCATTGGCTAAATTACCTTTTTCCCCCCGAACAATAGCGATGACTGCAAACTGCCAGCTATTGTTCTCCCGACGGACAAAGCATCGTAATGTGATTAACTTACTCGAGTCTTTTGTGAATTTCCCATTATGATAAAATCAGGACATTAATTGACATTTGATTAATGATAAGGATTAAATAATCAATTTGGCTCATTGAATATCAAATAATTATAAACAAGTAAAATTATAATGTAATATTATATAGAAATATCTAATTAGATTAAGGGAGCATGAATTGAAAAGATGCGTTTCGGCTACAAACACACTATTTTTTTTTTTTTTTTTTTTTGCGGCGCTTCGACATGTAGGCCATTAGCGCCGACATCCAGGGTCCAGCGAGGAATTTTCCTAACGAGCCGTGGGATGAGAAAATTCCAGTAGACCACGGGAGACCCAACACACATTATATATATATACAGTGAAACCTCTTTATAGCGGACACCATTGGGCCCGTAAAAAATGTCCGTTATTGGGAGGTGTCCTTTAAAGGGAGGTTAATGAAATCCACCTTTTAAAAAGCAGTGCACAACAGTTTCTTATTCCTTTTACAGCTGTCATTATCCACAATAGCGCGTCCAGTAGCCTCATAGTCATGGCAAATGTAAATCTATTTATTTTTCCAATCTTCAACTAAATGAACATTAACCGATGCACTTTCACCACATATCGTTCTAAAAACTACACGAAGTTTGACGTCTGCGTTTTGCCGACGTCAAACGTCACGCCCAGGTCTCTAACACAAAGCTTTAAACTATCATACACTTTTAAAACTTCCACTTTATTTTTTAGAGTTTCACGCGTTCTTTTCGGAGTTCATAACTAGATATAAACTGAATAAAACCTGCTGAATAGTGGTGTAACAAAACAAGATGTGGTTCCTGGAACAGTAGGGTAAGGTTTACTCTTGACATTTCCTATGAATTTTACTAGCAATGGCCGCCAGGGTGTGGGTCGGATTTTAGGTGTCCGTTGTCCGTAAGTAGAGGGTCCGCTATTGGGAGTTGAAATCAGCTATATGGGTCCGATTTTAGGTGTCCGTTGTCCGTAAGTAGAGGGTCCGCTATTGGGAGTTGAAATCAGCTATATGGGTCCGATTTTAGGTGTCCGTTGTCCGTAAGTAGAGGGTCCGCTATTGGGAGTTGAAATCAGCTATATGGGTCCGATTTTAGGTGTCCGTTGTCCGTAAGTACAGGGTCCGCTATTGGGAGTTGAAATCAGCTATATGGGTCCGATTTTAGGTGTCCGTTGTCCGTAAGTAGAGGGTCCGCTATTGGGAGTTGAAATCAGCTATATGGGTCCGATTTTAGGTGTCCGTTGTCCGTAAGTACAGGGTCCGCTATTGGGAGTTGAAATCAGCTATATGGGTCCGATTTTAGGTGTCCGTTGTCCGTAAGTAGAGGGTCCGCTATTGGGAGTTGAAATCAGCTATATGGGTCCGATTTTAGGTGTCCGTTGTCCGTAAGTAAAGGGTCCGCTATTGGGAGTTGAAATCAGCTATATGGGTCCGATTTTAGGTTTCCGTTGTCCGTAAGTAGAGGGTCCGCTATTGGGAGTTGAAATCAGCTATATGGGTCCGATTTTAGGTGTCCGTTGTCCGTAAGTAGAGGGTCCGCTATTGAGAGGTGCTAAAGCATTGATTTAAAGGGAATTTCGCCGGGGCCATGGATATTCTGTCCGTTCATAGAGGTGTCCGCTATTTGGAGGTGTCCGTTACAGGAGGTTTCCCTATATATATATATATATATATACAGTAGAACTTGGATAATTCGAACCTCTAGGGACCGATAAAAAAGTTCGAATTATCCAAAATTCGATTTACAAATGTTTTTGAAAATAAAGGGGTAAAAAATCTAATTTCATATTTTCTCCCATTTTGTTTAAACAATAACAAATATTCCATAAATTGATGATTACGTACATATGTAATAAATAATTTATAAAAAAAGTAAAAATAAAAGTCTATTGTTTTGAAAAAAGTCATTTTCATGGGCAAGAATGTTTTCATTATTTTTCAGGTAAGTTGATAAAGTGTTAGGAGGAATTCTAAAGTCCTTGGCAATTTCAGATTTTTTCTTTATTCCATTTTCAACTTCTTTAATTGCAGCTATTTTCTCTGGCAAAGTTTTATAACTTCTAGGCTTCGACATCTTAAATCAAGAAGTCACTGAACTCACTGAACTGCGCTGTACACCAGAAATTCAAGGCACAAACAATACAACAGATCTAGGCGCTGACTCACTTATGACTGAATAAGAAATGAAGATGGGAGGGAATTCTAGGATAAAACGACAGGATGGTGTATGTAACTACAACCCCTGGAAGGGAGGAACCGCGACCCTCCACTTTGCAGAACTCCTAGACTCCAAGAACTAGACTATGAGTCATTCCATGTCTAATCAACACACTTTTTTTACCTCCCATAGATGGAACCGCCGCGCTTCTTGTCCCGGAACCCCTACATCCGTATCTTACTATCCTTCTTACCCGAGGGGACAATATTTAAAAAAAAAAAAATTAAGATCGAACATCTCCCATTGGAGGTATAGACTCGTAAAAAATTCGAATTATCCAAAATTTTATTCGAATCAACCACGATTTTTTACATTGTTTATGCCCTAAATTCTAGGGACCGAGAGAAATATTCGAATTAACCGCGATTTCGAATTATCGAAGTTCGAATTATCCATGTTCCACTGTATATAAGTTTGCGTATGAACGTCATTATATCATGGTATTAGGCCAAGTTGCAGGCTGTTAATACTTTGCTAATGATACCCTCTCACTTATTTTTCCTATTAAAACTTCAGTAAGTTTTCTTTATCTTTCATCGGCCGTGGCCACTTTAACTTACGAGTTCATACAAACCCGATCGGTAGTAGTCAACAAAGTGTTTATAATAATCCTGAATCGTTACCCTAAGGGCTTGAATCTTTAAATGTCACACATTTTATAATAAATCCTATCGTTATAGTGGCCATAATTTAACGAAAATTAGAATTGCAAAAATAAGTGAGAGGGTATCATTAGCAAAGTATTAACAGCCTGCAACTTGGCCCATATACTATGATATAATAACGTTCATACGCAAACTGTTTTTGGGAGGGGCCTGGAACTTGGCCTCTTTTTATCAACGTTAGTTTTTTGGGGGGATTAAGTTAAAATGTGGCACTATACCTGCCTAATATAAGTCTTGATAAATGTTTTCAACATACCTGTAAAAAAATAACCAAATGTTAACGACGCATATATATATAATGAAAATTAAAAATAAAAAAAATTATCTAAAAGTTTTTAATAATAATATGAAGGTAATGAAGTTGAATTCAGCATTACTGATAATAAATAATACAATAATGTCCTCCTTTCTTTTCTTATTGTTCCATGACTATTCTTTTTTATTTTTTTTTAAGAAAATATTTGAAGCAATCGTATGAAAACAGACACACGGCTAATGTTGGAGACAAATAGCTGAAATAGAAGAAAATTCAGTAAAGTTTTTCATGACTTACAATGGTCGATTTTGAATAATTCCGAAAAAAAAATCGTCTAAAATTTATACATCAAGGTTATATTCAGATGGACGGATTTAGATTATTTTTCATCACTCTATTTTAATTGTGTTTAACGGCGTATCAACACTTGGGCTATTAAGTCCGGCCTATCCACAGGTTGCCCCCCTTTTTCAAATGCCAACAGCACGAGGTCGATCACCCATTCAGGTACTGGCCACGCCCGACGTTGCTTAACTTCGGTGATCAACGTGAACTGGTGACTCTCTTTTAATACAATAAACATTACAATCGTTGTACGCAAATTTGTTATTTGGGTTCGGACTAAGCCCTCCCTCTCCACCAAAAGGCCGAATATATATATATATATATATATATATATATATATATATATATATATATATATATATATATATATATTTAAGTTTTAAAGGCGGGAAATTTTCGGTATAAGGTTGGAAGGAACGATGAAGATTTTAAAATTCTTTTGCAATTTCAATAGCTATGTTCCTTCAAAAAGTACTAAAAAGTGGTTTGTAAGAAAAACGTTTGATGTTTTGCTAGTTTTGGTTTTGTTACAATAGAGGTCAAATATTATGAATATCTATTCTAAGATTAGTAAATAAGACCAGGTCTTTACGGAAACACGCTACGAAGACGTTTTTTCCTATTTATTTTAGTGTTTGCTAGCTGAGGAACGCGAGAGAGAGAGAGAGGGAGAGAGAGAGAGAGAGAGAGAGAGAGAGAGAGAGAGAGAGAGAGAGAGAGATTTGTTACAAGTATCTCTAGATTTAGACCCTTCAACTTGAAGAGCTGGGTAGTTATGAATGAATGAGATCATCAAGCGGTAATATTCGCCTCCCCTCCCCTCTCCACCCCTCTAGAGTAATTAGTGAATGGGAAATAGTAAGGTAGGGTTAAGAGTAAAAGATGAATGGAAGATGAGGAGTGTAGAGTTCTAGACTCTCTACCTTGTGTAGGTACTCCTTCAGAAGGCAAGTATCTAATTAGAACACTTTACAAGTACTTGTTACAACTTGTACTTATATTAATGAAAAACATTTTCTCACAATTAAAATGACATCATTAGCTTCCCCCCCCCCTTTCCCCCCCTCCCTCTCTTTCTCTGTCCTTCTCTCTGTGCCACGTCGGGTGGCACAATAGGTCTTGCAGGCCTCGGTGTGGTCCATCCTGGATAGGCAGACGATTCTAAATCTATATCTATGTAGTGGTTTCTAGATATTCCGAAGACGAAACTAATGAAGCAGTTCACGAAGCCTTTAAGTTTTGCCTTTTATGTTGAATGCCAAGAAAACTCGAACCCCTCTAAACCTCACGTAAAATATTATCATATATGATGTGCATTTTTAATTTCGCTTATTCCCTGCAGACTTCTAAACGATAGCAGTAAAAAATACTTAGTGTTTTAGAGGCGAAAAATCAAAATTATGTCTCTGTTCGCCAGCAAAGGAGGTGTTGGAAACTGTCTTAAAACAGGTAGAGTATTTCTTTTTCTGCTATACCATGGACTTTTGGAATAAGTGGCATCCCGAAGATAACCTTGCGGTAATGACGACTATAAAAGCAAATGCGCCGAGAAAGTGAAATGCCATGCGCCCTATTGATGCGCAAGTATGACGCCGCACGATTAGGCAGAGCGCAAGAGCGGCGAGGGTAATCTACTAATACGCCGAGCCTAATTGCGCTAAAGGTCTTTGTTTGCCGACAAACAATAGGCCGTGTTTAGGCCTCGCTCTTCTGACCTGATTACTCTCTCTCTCTCTCTCACTCTCTCCGTCTCTCACTCTCTCTCTCTCTCTCTCTCTCTCTATCTCTCTCTCTCACACACACACACACACTTTCTCTCTCTCACTCTCTCTCTTTCTCACTCTCTCAGTGTCTCCCTCCCCTCCCCCCCCCCCTCTCTCTCTCTCTCTCTCTCTCTCTCTCTCTCTCTCTCTCCCTCCCTCTCTCTCTCTCTCTCTCTCTCTCTCTTTCTCTCACTCTCTCTTTCTCTCACTCTCTCTCTCTAACTCTCTCAGTGTCTCCCTCCTTCCCTCTCTCTCTCAATCTCCTGTTACCCTCTTGTATTCTATATCAACAATTATTACCACCAAGAGCTAAGTGATAAGCTGATGCAAAAGGAAAAATGTATCAACGCTTCTGAAAACCCTAGTTAAACCGGATTAAATGTTGCATGTCATTCCTGTAATCGGCTTTTCCGAGAGCAGGTCACTATTATTTTAATGAACTTAATGCTTCGTTGAGTTAGGAATGTATTCTTTATCCTTTTTGATACTAAACTGACCCTTTAGTTAAATCTTGAAGCTCTCGTTATAGGCGGAACGTCATGATATAAAAAAATTCCACTAACTTTATCTCTTCTCTACATGATTCAACCCCATTTGCTCCTTCTTCAGGGGACCATGTTAAAAAACATAAAAATGTATTGCCCCAACTTGAACCACTATAACCTTCGACTAGTAGGGGCTGGAGGTGGTCTAAGCGAGTACGAGTATTCAACGTGCCTAAAGCCGTTAGTATGTATGTAGCAGAGATGGGCATAATTTTATTTATAAATAAAAATACGAATTTATTCGTACTTCATATATTTGTGAATACGAATATAAATAAATTCATACTTCATATATTTGTGAATACGAATATAAATAAATTCGTACTTCACATATTTGCGAATACGAATATAAATAAATTCGTATTCATAAGTGTGAATACGAATTTATTTTTATTCACATATATTAAATATAAAAATACAAATAAAATTTTATTCGCAAATTTTTCGGCAAATAAAAATAAATTCACAAAAAAAAATTGTAAATAATCACAAAAAATGTGAATATTTACAAAAAATCAAGTGATTACAAAAAAAAAATCACATTATAATTTGCGAATAAAAATTTATTCACAGTAAAATTCGCAAATAAATCATGAATTTATTCGCATTAAGATGATATTACGAAAGTTATTGAAGGTGATTAACGTCTAGGTTATTAGCGCCTAGATTTTTTGTTTACCCCGAGTCCGCCGCGGGACCACCAGCCATGCTGCAGGCACACAGTTAGTCATCTGTACCTCCATAAAAAAAAATAAAAAAATAATATATCATCTTAATACGAATAAATTCATGATTTATTTGCAAATTTTATTGTGAATAAATTTTTATTCACAAATTATAATGTGAATAAATTTTTATTCGTATATTCTAATGTGATTTTTTTTTGTAATCACTTGATTTTTTGTAAATATTCACATTTTTTGTGATTATTTACAATTTTTTCTGTGAATTTATTTTTATTCACAGAAAAATTTGCGAATAAAATTTTATTTGTATTTTTATATTTAATATATGTGAATAAAAATAAATTCGTATTCACACTTATGAATACGAATTAATTTATATTCGTATTCACAAACATATGAAGTACGAGTAAATTCGTATTTTTATTCATAAATAAAATTATGCCCATCTCTGGTATGTAGTATGTTTTTCATAAATTTCGGCTACTTGCAAACAATCACACATTTTAAGAAGGGTCATATTTGACACAAAGTATGAAGCATATTCAATAAAATCTCAAGGATCCCAATCATACTTCAGAATAAATATTGCCAAGACGGGTAAATACTGTAGAGGTATATGATTCTTGACCAGAAGGCACTCTAGGGAGATAGTGTGGTCCGTACTATACTCCAGGTAATCCATTTATAAATTAACTAAAGGATGGGCGGTCTGAAACCCTGAATCCAACCCATGAACGAAGATCTCTAGTGCATACTCAGGGTTTGAACTCACGTCCTCCAGTATATTAGTCCAGTGCCCTAACACTGAGCTAAGCTCGGCCACAGGACAGTAGAGTTAAAATATTACTTTTCCGTTGCATAGAGAGTTAAGGCTTGAGCAATCCGTTCCATATGTCGTGTATTCGATACCCACTAGGGATAGTAGATTTTCTCTCTAAACTAAAGAAAAGACAACAGCAATTCAGATGGATCTGATTCTTGTCCATATGCCACACTAAGGAGATACTGTGGTCAGTACTATGCTCCGGCCACCTAATTCCCCCGTTTGCAAGTACCCATTAATAAATTAATTAAAAGCTGGGTGGGACCGTCATGGAGGCCGATTCCAATCCACGAACAAAGACACTAGAATATTCCTGCCTGAGTTTTGAACTGAGCTGACCTCGCCCCCTGCAACAGCCCTATCCTGACTTCGAAAGGGTGGTTACCTATAGATAACCCGTCCCCATGAATGACTGAATGACCCTCGCTGACAGCCTACCTGTACTCTACAGTATACCACCCCTCCCCCCTTTCTCCTCGCCCCCTGCAACAGCCCTACCCTGACTACGAAAGGGTGGTTACCTATAGATAACCCGTCCCCATGAATGACTGAATGACCCTCGCTGACACCCTACCTGTACTCTACAGTATACCACCCCCTCCCCCTTTCTCCTCACCCCCTCTCCCGAAATCCCAGCTGTGACATCTGTTCTAATGCCTTTGCGGATATTATAAATCTTGTCGGCCTTTTACATAAATACATAAATTTGATTCTGACCCGTTGTCTCCAGCTGTGCTATTCCTCCAGGCAACTCCATCTCAAAATCTGTTCATCCCACTGAATTTACCAAATGTACATTCTTATAATTTTTAAACAAAAAAATATAACATTGCTGCATAATAGTCTATCGATCATCAATTTCAATGAACCGTTTTCTCTTCGCTTTCAAATGAACAATAACAAGAATAGAAGTACCATGAATGAAAGATGTAACAAGGAGGAAGGCCACGCAGGAGCTGCAATACTATAGCTGCAATACTATAAATAGCTGCTATTTATTTTATTTTTTCTCTGTATTTATTTAGTGTATTTTGAGCAAATTATTCAGGAATGTTGTGTATACTGAATAAGTTGCACAACATTCCTGAATAATTTGCTCAAAATACACTAAATAAATACAGAGAAAAAATAAAATAAATAGCATGGATCGAAAATAATTGTTAACAGTTATTTTAAAAAAGTAAAAGTTATAAAATAAATTTTTGGGCTAAAACTTTTTCAAAAAAGTTTTTTTAACTGTTTTAAAGTAATTTTTATTAAAATAATTAATAGCAAAAAGTTTAAAGGAATAAATTAAAGCTACTATTTTTTTCTTTTGTATCAACAAATATATTTAAGTAAGTAAATCTCTTATTCAATCCTAAAATTCTTGGTTAAAATACTTAAAACTTATATATATATATATATATATATATATATATATATATATATATATATATATATATACATATATAGTGGGGTTCCGATTAACCGAGTCGATGGGGGCCAAGGATATATATTCAGTAGTGTTCCGATTAACCCAGTCGATGGGGCCAAGGTTATATATACAGTAGGGTTCCGATTAACCGAGTCGATGGGGCCAAGGTTATATATACAGTAGGGTTCCGATTAACCGAGTCGATGGGGCTAAGGTTATCTATACAGTAGGGTTCCGATTAACCGAGTCGATGGGGCCAAGGTTATATATACAGTAGGGTTCCGATTAACCGAGTCGATGGGGCCAAGGTTATCTATACAGTAGGGTTCCGATTAACCGAGTCGATGGGGGCCAAGGTTACCTCGGTTAATCGAAATAATCGGAACCATACCAATAGCAATTGGAAATGTAGGTTGTTTTCGAATAAAAACTACTTATATGCTAAAAAAACTAATATTTAATAATTAATAATAATGCATAATAATAATAATATGTAGTAATAACAATAATAACAGAAAACGTAACATTATTTTTTAAAAAAGAAATCTTTAATTATGGCTTGCCTAAATGAACTTTTTCGGCAGCAGCTGTGTCCCTCCATTTTCTTAGAACCATGAGTTCATTTGGCGGCACATCGCTTCTGCTTTCTAAATAGAGAAGGGATCTGTCAAGCAGATTGAAACACTCTTCAAGGCTTATTTTTTGGGGGAATGGTTTCCACGTCTTAATAATTTCATCTTCCGTAAGGACTGTCGCTCTGTTTACTGTGTCGTCGTTTAACCAATCTATTACTTCGGAATCCATTATATCCGGGGGGTTGAGGTCTTTTAACAAATCGCACAACAGCTGATTTGTTGGAGCTCCGTAAATTGTCTGGCTATCATGGATAATTCGAGGCCACAGGTTTTTCCAGGCTTTATTTACTGTGCTTTTTGTTAGAGAATGCCAAGAATCAGCAGCCATATAAATCACATCCTTAATAGGTATTTTCTTTAATTTTTGAATTAATCCTTCCTCTTCTGCTAATAGAATTTCACACAAAAGCTTCTTTTTGTAGTATCGTTTCAAGGCCGAAATTACTCTTTCGTCCATAGGCTGGATTATTGATGTGACATTTGCAGGGAAAAACATCGATTTTATTTCGCCCCCCCCCCCCCTCAGGCTTGACACCTCGGTTAATCGGGATCTCGGTTGACCGGACCTCGGTTAATCGGAACCCTACTGTACTTAAAACTTATATTTCACATTAAAAAAAAATAGAAATGTTACTTTAACTTTTATTTTCATGCACCTTATTTTAGAAGTTCCTAGTTAACTGTTAAACTTAAAACTTTTAAATACAAAAAAATTAATAGTTCAATTTTAACATTTTCGATAAAAAATCCCCCTAGAGGGTCGTCTGGTCATGAATCTATAGTATCTGCCCCTCTAGGCTCTAGTGGTCTGTAACGGGACTGATTATATATATATATATATATATATATATATATATATATATATATATATATATATAAACATAGAAACATACCTAGAAACATTGACTTCTGTGCACCACATTTAATAATTTGTATAGTTAGCTTTTTTTGATTGTCAGAAATCATTCATTTTCTTTGTGATTTTAACTAATTAAATGTATCAGTTTATAACCTAGAATAGTGGTTTTACTACTTGGATATTGGTAAATGTTCTATTAGGTTTATATTGGATTGGGAGGTGAACAGGTGGATGCGGTTCACTTATCCCTCTAGTTTTACTGCTCTAGTTTAATAGCTATCCGTGCTCCTACTAGCAACTAAATCTCTCTCTCTTTCAAATATTTATATATATATATATATATATATATATATATATATATATATATATATATAAATTGTTGGCATACTGCACTGAAACTTATCTCATATTTTTATAAGCTATGAACCACATCTTGTCACCTTGTATTGCACGACAAAGTTAGAACTTTTTTTCCCGCCATTAATATGCATCTGAGATATATATCATTGTGACAGAACCATTTATCATGCCCATTCTAGAAGCCATGAAGGCATTAGATTTACTCTAGAGGTAGGATAAGGTCGCGTGACTCGGAGCAGAACCGCAGAGGTCCCGGTGACTGCACCGCATGCAGTAACTACCTTGGCGGGAGGGTGGGGAGGTGCATATAAATTAGACAATAGGCAGACAAATGGCTTTATGCACTTCCACGCAAGCCTCTGCTCATGTTGGTAATTATGCAATACTCGAGACTAGGTAGAAAATTATAATAGATTTACTGTATAAACAGAAAAAAATATGTAAACATTTATTACTGTTGACCAGAGATGGGCAGAATTTTATTTATAAATAAAAATACGAATTTATTCGTACCTCATATATTTGTGAATACGAATATAAATAAATTCGTACTCCATATATTTGCCAATACGAATATAAATAAATTCGTATTCATAAGTGTGAATACGAATTTGTTTTTATTCACATATATGAAATATAAAAAGACAAATAAAATTTTATTCGCAAATTTTTCTGCGAATACAAATAAATTCACAGAAAAAATAGTAAATAATCACAAAAAATGTGAATATTTACAAAAAATTAAGTGATTACAAATAAAATCACATTAAAATATACGAATACAAATTTATTCACATTATAATTTGTGAATAAAAATTTATTCACAATAACATTCGCAAATAAATAATGAATTTATTCGTATTAAGATGATATTACGAAAGTTATTGAAGGTGATGCAAAGTATCTAATGTGAAAATCACAAATTTTCAGAGTGGAAAAGCATTTATTCATAATTTTTTTTTGGACAGTCAAATATTCGACAGATTTGACCTTTTTATAGTGGAATACTTTCCCTTTAATAGAGTGAGCTAAGATTCAAGAATTTGCCGTACATAAGGCCAGCAGAAATTAGTAAAGATTGAAAATGCAAGATGCATTTTTTCACATTCGTTACTTTGCATTTGTATCGACGATATCATCTTAATACGCATGAATTCATTGTTTATTTGCGAATTTTATTGTGAATACATTTTTATTCACAAATTATAATGTTAATAAATTTTTATTCGTATATTTTAATGTGTTTTTTTTTGTAATCACTAGATTTTTGTTGTAAATATTCACATTTTTTGTGATTATTTACAATTTTTTCTGTGAATTTAGTTTTATTCGCAGAAAAATTTGCGAATAAAATTTTATTTTGTATTGTTATATTTAATATATGTGAATAAAAATAAATTCGTATTCACACTTATGAATACGAATTTATTTATTTTCGTATTCACAAATATATGAAGTACGAATAAATTCGTATTTTTATTTATAAATAAAGTTATGCCCATCTCTGCTGTTGACTAATCAAACAAAAACACGCGAAAAATTCAGCAGTAAATTCATTTTTTGCAAAATAGACATATTTGTTCTTGAAATGATTTTTATTTTGTGCCGATGAGGTGAGGGGACCTCGGATTCGAATTAATTCAGGAAAATTTAAATTTTTTTTAGACGAATGCTTGAGAAGTGCGTTTTCTCGCGTTCTAGTTAGGTACGAGACATACAGAAATTTTCGTGTGAAATTTTCGTAATGGCTATTTTACAATTCTTTATTTTTTCATGGCAAAGTATGAATGAACGAATGAAAAAAAAAATACTTTATTCTGGTCCCATATGAATAAGAAATAAATACATATGGCTGAATAAATAAATTTAACCTAAAAATATAACTATACATAAAGAACAAACAAAAACAGAAAAAAACTAGTACAAAATATTATTAACAAAGTCTTACATAATAAAATAAAACATAAGTTCATATGTACATAAATTGAAGGGGTCGGGGCAAAATAGTGCCAAGCAACATTTTTAACAAAACTTAACTGTAGCTGCTATATGTTGGATATTATGTGGGACTATCAGTCTATGATGCAAATGCTACTAAGATATGACTACAAGGTCCGTATGCTACTTAATCTTGTTGCCCCTAACCATTTCAACTTACAGTTAAACATAATATCCATCATATAGCAGCTACAGTTAAGTTCTGCTAAAAATGTTACTTGGCACTATTTTGCCCCGACCCCTTTAATTATAATAATAAAAATAAGGTATTGATTACGGAGGGACTGTAGCAAGAAGAGGATGAGAGATTGGAGCAATGATGAACCAATATTCAGAGGGGGGTGAGAATATAATTAAATAGTTCAAAATAATCAGATAAATATTAGAAAAATGGGGGCTATAAAAGGAAATTAATAAAAAATAAATTCATAAACATACAAAAAAACAAAAACAAATATATGTTCCTGCGCCAATGCTCCGCTAAAAAATGTATGTGCTACTCTTGTTGGTTGTAGTTAGTTGTTGGTAGTAGCTAGGAAGGGACATTTTTTTTATTTTTTTTTGTCAAAAAAAAAAAAAAAAATGGGAAATGGCACTTACAAGGGGAGTATACAGCGGTGGGGTCACCGATCTGGACCATTTTTTTCTGGTGATTCTACATGGAACATAGTCGATACGTGTCCGAGCGTTCCTTCCAATGCGCCTTAGGAGCAGAGTTGGGCAAACGTTAGCGCGCGCTAAAAGCTGATACCTCTCCGCTAATTTAGCGAAACTGTAGAAAGCCAGCGCTAATAATTAGCGGTTAGCGGCGCCAGTGCGCTAACCGCTAATCTATTTATGAAAAATCGTGATTGCTAATAGCTTAAGCTATAGTTACAACTCGTAACTATAGCTTAAGCTATTAGCAATTACGATATTTCATAAATAGATTAGCGGTTAGCGCACTGCCGCTTCTAACCGCTAATTATTAGCGCTGGCTTTCTACTGTTTCGCTAAATTAGCGGAGAGGTATCAGCTTTTAGCGCGCGCTAACGTTTGCCCAACTCTGCTTAGGAGCCGAGAAATAAAATAAAATAGATTGAAAGTGCTTTATTTTTTATTTTGAGTTTAGAAAATAATATCGCCATGATTCATTCACCAATTCATTCCTTTTATAGAGCAGATTAAAGGAAAAAAATAATCGTTAAACAGTAATTTATATTTCGTAAAATAAAGTCGGTTGGTTAGCGAAGACCCGTCATGAGGTATTAGTGTGTTAGTCTTGCGTGGCCAATTCTGAGTCAAAAAAGTACAATTTCTTCTCCTCTGTGAACCCAGTATCTGAAATCCCAGTCTTCAATCGATTTATACCGACCGAGCAGTACCTACATTTTGTTCGGAAAGCTTTAAAATTAATAACAATTTACAGATATATATATATATATATATATATATATATATATATATATATATATATATATATATATACACAGTATTAGCAGACATATTTTAGATTTTTTTTTCTTTTTAAAAATGATAAGAAATTTCTGATATTCATATTCAAGTCCATATTAGCATAAGCGAAATGGAAATTTTTCCAAGCGGAAAAAAGAAGTGGAATATAATAATATTTAATATCTGAGGGCTTTGAATTCCACTTCAAATCGATGAGCAGGTGGAACGTAAAGTCTCTCCTGAACCTTTCTATATTTTCGCACCTTATTATTGACAAAATATTCTACATATAACAAATTTACAGTTCAATAACTTTGCAGAACTTAAATTAAATTCTGAAAAAGGGTATTATTTATTATTAAATATCCCGCTTTCGCTGATAAACCAAATAAATAGAATCTGTTGAAAGGAGATCGTTGACCGTTGGTGATGGGAAGGTAGGAATTGTCGGTATTTCTTAATAAAACTACATTTTACTAGTGATAATGGGCTTTATTGTTTGCCAACTTTTCGGCTTGAATTTCAAGACTTCATCAGGGCAGTAAAACGAGTAGGACAGAGTTAATACTAATTTATAAATTTACAAAAAGATTTAAAAACATATAAAATCATTATACAGTAAGTGTGTGCTATAACTAGAGCTTAAATCATTTCTGACTGTGGTTTATCAAGCTGGTTGGAGCAGTGTTGGGCATTATTCGAATAAAGTATTATTCGAATGATTATTCAAAAAAAAGTTTAGTGAATGATGAATAATTCACTGAATTATCTTATTCACACGGTGCATCGAGAATTATTCACAGAATTATTCGTTATTCATCATTCGTTATTATTTATTTCTAGTTGGTCTACTGATTAAGTCTACTCAAACACACATATATATATACATCCGTCTGCAAACATCATAATAAATCTATCATTATTCACTAAAATATGTTTATTCTGATTGATTATTCGAATAATTTGTGAATAAAACATACACTTCATTCACAGAATAACGAATAAAAGTAATTATTCTTCATTTGTGAATGAAATAATATATTTATTCATTAATCTTTATTCATCATTCTGAATAATTTTTGCCCAACACTGTGTTGGAGAAGGGAGTGGGTGGGAGAGGAGGAGTTTTGACCACCCATTAAATCAAGTGTGGTAGTAAAGGATCAAGGGATGTCATAAAACATCGACAAACAATAAAACCCATTTTCACAAGTAAAATGTAGTTTTTTTTTAAATAAATAAATATAGTTATTTTCATCACTAGTACCAAAAGTGGTTGTTTTCGGTGCGCGGTCGAGTTTAACGCGCGAGGCGTAGCCAAGCGCGGAAATTAGACCAAGCACCGAAAACACACTTTTGGTACGTGTTATGAACAATACTTTTCATTATACTGCTCATACTTGAGTACATTAAAACCCTTTTATATTTCATTAATAACTTAAAGATACAGTAAAAGAAATTAAATTGACACCTTTTTTTTATTTGAAAAAAAACATCTGTTTATTAACCTATATCCATGTTGTATTGCACTTTAAACACACTAATTATTATAAGTAAACAAATATTAGAATGAATGACAGTATCTAAAAGTAACCTCCTTCAAACACATGTTTATTAGTAGCAGGTAAGGTTAGCGCACCAAAAAGATTTTTCGGGCCTAGACCCGAAAAGTACTATTTTACGGACTCAAACCGAGTATTGAAAACACATTTTTTTTTATGCAGTATTATGAAAAAATTATTGTTATTTATGTTGCTTGACCACAGCAATGAAGATTAGCAAATATGAAGATGTGTTTCGCAAATATGAAGATGTAACGTTGAGAGTTTTAGAATTAATAACTAAATAATGAATAAATAATAATAATCATAAATGCAATTTTGGAGAAAGTATAAAACAGAATAAATTTAGGTAAAAGAAAACTTAAAAAAATAATAAATAAATTGAGAAAGAAACAATAATTTAAAAAACAATAAAAGTGTATTTTAGTTAAATCTTGTAATATGCACCAGTATTATGTAGGTGTTTAAATATTGTGTCCAATAACGAACGAAACCTGAAAATGCCTACCTTCGTCTTATGATCTGGTGTACCCGAGCTCAAAAAAATAAATATTTTTTTTTCTAGTGTCGTCGTTCGAAGGTTTGATTTGCGGTACCAGAACTTCCCCGGGTCCACTCAACATTTTAATTATTCTAATGGGTAGGCGGCCGGAATATATTTCTGACCAAACTATCCCCCTAGTGTGCCGTATGGCAGACAATCAGATACCTCTACAGTATCCACTCTCTGGGCCCTCGTGGCCTATTAAGGGACACATTTTATATATACTTACTAACACACCCGCACAGATAAATATATACACACATATATATATATATATATATATATATATATATATATATATATAATGTACGAGACGCCGGAGAGTTAAAAAATATACGGAGTAAAGAAAGTCTTTAATTTTAACCTTTTTTACTTCAACGAAAATAATAATAATAGAAGATGGATTAAAAAATGGAACTATATATATATATATATATATATATATATATATATATATATACTGGGTGATAGGCACTTATAACTGCATCTTGAATGGCAGTTATAGGATTTTTTCCAAATGGGATGAAACTAATAGGAGTAGAAAACGGAGAAATAATTGTGGAAGATAGGTTAGATTTAGTTTGAAAGGTAAGTAAAGGTTTTAGGTTATCCCTATCTGTTCTAAACCCCTGGAAGTTATCCAGCTCTTGTCTAACTTGTAGATTTATACCGGTCTCAAACTAATTACTCAAGACTTCTTCAGGACAAACCTATCTTACAATTCTAAACAGTCAAAACACAATATATCTTTGATATTAAACAAAAAGCATATTGGAAATACCGGTGTTTCAAATAAAGGAAGACACCCATTATTGGAAGAAAATATATAAGATTTTCTAATATCTTGAAACTTTTGTAGAGGTTTAATGTGAATAAAGACAGCATTTTATCCTCTTCCTTAACTGGTTAGTAGCTAACCATAAATAAAAATTTTGGATGTTCATTTTTAAAAAAAACAGGCAATTTGAAGCATTTAACTTGGCCCAAAATTAGGTATTAAACAAGTTAATAAATTAAATGATACATAAATATAATCTAAGATATATAGCTAGGAATGAAAGTATATTCAGTGTGGCCCAGATTAACGGGCCGCAAGAGAAATAACTACAAAACCGTTTGAGATATCAACATTTTTGAAGGGGGCAAAGTTGTCGAGATCTATAAAATGGTGCCCTTGGAAATGAGAAAATAAGCCTACTAGGGGCTCAAATAGGCCTTTGAAGGGAAGGGTTGCCTCTTTACCCATGTTTTGCATTATATTTTTAAAATGTACTAACAAAGCAAGGAAGAACCGTGCAAACGGGGGGGGGGGGGGCACATTCTCCTATGCTTAATTGCCCTTCCCTTAACAAAAATACTATTTAAATAAATTCAAGTGCTTTTTTTTTTGGAATTTCAGATGAGGAATACATGCAAATGAAAACGTATTTTTACAGACAACTACATGGCGGATCGAAACCCCGTTTGCAGGGTTCTTCCTTGTTAGTACATTTTAAAAATATAATGCAAAATATAGGTAAAGAGGAAACCCTTCCCTTCAAAGGCCTATTTGAGCCCTTAGAAGTGTTATTTTCTTATTTCCAAGGGCATCTTCATTTTATAGATCTCGACGAGAACTACAACTTTGCCCATATGAAAAATGTTGATATCTCAAACCGTTTAGTAGTTATTTCTCTTATGGCCCCCTTATCTGGGCCACCCAGTATACAGATATATATATATATATATATATATATATATATATATATATATATATATATATATGTGTATTTTTTTTTAATTTGTTTCCTCCTTACAGTAACCCTGCTAGAAGGGAGTTTATTTTTGTCTGCAAGTCTCATGCAATAATCAGCATATCACTTGCATTTGTATATTAACATATTTTGTTTTTTTAAAACATATTATTAGTTTTAGTTAAAATTTAAAAGTTTACAAATTATAACTATACAAAATACTACAAATGGAGAAAATTAACAAAAGAACAGAATATAAAAATGAAGTAAAACAAAAACATGAATAATATAGAAGATATAAAATTAGAAAAAAAAAATTTTAGTACTACCACAAAAAATGCTTAATACCACGGTTTATTTGTAATAGAGATTAAATCTTCCCATTGCCATGTAAAGCTGCTCAGCAAATGCTTAATACCACGGTTTATTTGTAATAGAGATTCAATCTTCCCCTTGCCATGTAAAGCTGCTCAGCAAATGCTTAATACCACGGTTTATTTGTAATAGAGATTCAATCTTCCCATTGCCATGTAAAGCTGCTCAGCAAATGCTTAATACCACGGTTTATTTGTAATAGGGATTCAATCTTCCCATTGCCATGTAAAGCTGCTCAGCAAATGCTTAATACCACGGTTTATTTGTAATAGGGATTCAATCTTCCCATTGCCATGTAAAGCTGCTCAGCAAATGCTTAATACCACGGTTTATTTGTAATAGGCATTCAATCTTCCCATTGCCATGTAAAGCTGCTCAGCAAATGCTTAATACCACGGTTTATTTGTAATAGGCATTCAATCTTCCCATTGCCATGTAAAGCTGCTCAGCAAATGCTTAATACCACGGTTTATTTGTAATAGAGATTCAATCTTCCCATTGCCATGTAAAGCTGCTCAGCAAATGCTTAATACCACGGTTTATTTGTAATAGGGATTCAATCTTCCCATTGCCATGTAAAGCTGCTCAGCAAATGCTTAATACCACGGTTTATTTGTAATAGAGATTCAATCTTCCCATTGCCATGTAAAGCTGCTCAGCAAATGCTTAATACCACGGTTTATTTGTAATAGAGATTCAATCTTCCCATTGCCATGTAAAGCTGCTCAGCAAATGCTTAATACCACGGTTTATTTGTAATAGGCATTCAATCTTCCCATTGCCATGTAAAGCTGCTCAGAAAATGCTTAATACCACGGTTTATTTGTAATAGGCATTCAATCTTCCCATTGCCATGTAAAGCTGCTCAGCAAATGCTTAATACCACGGTTTATTTGTAATAGGCATTCAATCTTCCCATTGCCATGTAAAGCTGCTCAGCAAATGCTTAATACCACGGTTTATTTGTAATAGGCATTCAATCTTCCCATTGCCATGTAAAGCTGCTCAGGAAATGCTTAATACCACGGTTTATTTGTAATAGAGATTCAATCTTCCCATTGCCATGTAAAGCTGCTCAGCAAATGCTTAATACCACGGTTTATTTGTAATAGGGATTCAATCTTCCCATTGCCATGTAAAGCTGCTCAGCAAATGCTTAATACCACGGTTTATTTGTAATAGAGATTCAATCTTCCCATTGCCATGTAAAGCTGCTCAGCAAATGCTTAATACCACGGTTTATTTGTAATAGGGATTCAATCTTCCCATTGCCATGTAAAGCTGCTCAGCAAATGCTTAATACCACGGTTTATTTGTAATAGGGATTCAATCTTCCCATTGCCATGTAAAGCTGCTCAGCAAATGCTTAATACCACGGTTTATTTGTAATAGAGATTCAATCTTCCCATTGCCATGTAAAGCTGCTCAGCAAATGCTTAATACCACGGTTTATTTGTAATAGAGATTCAATCTTCCCATTGCCATGTAAAGCTGCTCAGCAAATGCTTAATACCACGGTTTATTTGTAATAGGGATTCAATCTTCCCATTGCCATGTAAAGCTGCTCAGCAAATGCTTAATACCACGGTTTATTTGTAATAGGGATTCAATCTTCCCATTGCCATGTAAAGCTGCTCAGCAAATGCTTAATACCACGGTTTATTTGTAATAGGGATTCAATCTTCCCATTGCCATGTAAAGCTGCTCAGCAAATGCTTAATACCACGGTTTATTTGTAATAGAGATTCAATCTTCCCATTGCCATGTAAAGCTGCTCAGCAAATGCTTAATACCACGGTTTATTTGTAATAGAGATTCAATCTTCCCATTGCCATGTAAAGCTGCTCAGCAAATGCTTAATACCACGGTTTATTTGTAATAGGGATTCAATCTTCCCATTGCCATGTAAAGCTGCTCAGCAAATGCTTAATACCACGGTTTATTTGTAATAGGGATTCAATCTTCCCATTGCCATGTAAAGCTGCTCAGCAAATGCTTAATACCACGGTTTATTTGTAATAGAGATTCAATCTTCCCATTGCCATGTAAAGCTGCTCAGCAAATGCTTAATACCACGGTTTATTTGTAATAGAGATTCAATCTTCCCATTGCCATGTAAAGCTGCTCAGCAAATTCTCATAATGACTTATTATGGCTCATAAACAGACTTTGTTCTGGTAAGACTCCTTTTTGTTTCATAATTGTCGTTTGTAATTTTGTCCGTTCCTGTATTAGTAGTCGGCAGTCGTATATTAAGTGTTGGTATGTTTGTTCAGTAAGAAAGTCGCGTGGACAAATGTTTCTGTTTGTGATTTTGAAACGGTGTAAGTATGAGTTTATTGAGCCATGTCCTGTGACAAGTTGTGTTGTGTAAAAATCCGTCATAGTTTGTTTTTTTGTTAAATATGTTTGAATTTGTGGTATGAATAGTTTTAAGTGTGTCCCTTTGTTAGTATGTGTCCAGCGGTTTTCCCAAGTTTGTATAGTCTTAGTTTGTAACATATATTTCAAGTGTTTTTTTCGATATCTTATCATAACAAACTGGTAACTGGGGACTTTTCGCGGCAGCTTTAGCCGCTTTATCAGCTAATTCGTTCCCCATATTTCCAGAAAGTCCTCTTATCCACTTAAAATATATGTTTATGTTAATGTTTTGTATTTCTGTCACATGTTTCCTTATTTCTTCTGTTAGTGAGTCATGTACCGAACGATTAGTCAGTTTTTGTAAGGTCGTCTTGCTGTCTGTGTATAAAATTGCATTATTATATTGTCTGTATTTGGTCTTTTTTTGGTTGAGTTTAAGGCGTGTCAACCGTTGGGGTCATTAACGCCAGATATTTGGTCTTTATTAGTCGCAAACTTTCAAGTACGGCGTATTGTTCTGCTTGTATGTTTGTACAGTTTTGTCCCAGTCTGTATTTATGTATGTCCGTGGGTTCGTCGTTAATAAATACCACTGATGCACAGCCTACGTTTTTGCCTTCCTTACTTCCATCAGTGTAAATTGTTAATTCTATGTTGTTATTTTTGCAAGGATTTTTAAAAATTGGAAAATCGGATGGGTGAGGCCACATTGCAATTCTTTTTCAATTTGACTATTTCTAAAATTGTTTATGTTTTCTGAGGTTTTGAGAAGATTAAGTTGGGCTGTATATTGTTTTGAAATTAATTCGATGGGAACTATTTTCGCTAGGACGCAGGCTGCTTCATACGACACTGTTTTAAAACCCTTTATCATTTTAATGGCCATCAATCTTTGTACTCGTTGTAATTTCATTAAATTGTGTTTTTTAGCAAGTCCAGATTCCCAGATATTAATAGCATACGTTAATGATGGGAGTACGGCTCCTTTATACAATATATGTAATGCTTCTGTGTTTAGTCCCCATGTAGTCTTTGCAGCGATTGTCAGATTATTTACTAGTTTTAATAATTTTGTCAGTAGTCTGTCAATGTGTGCATTCCAGTTTAGTTTTCTGTCTGGAGTTATTCCTAAATATTTCAATGTTTGAACCTGTTGAATGTTTTGTCCTTGTGATTTTACGTGTATTTGTGGGTGGATTCTTTTATGTGTAAATATAATGAAAGATGATTTTTGAATATTTAATGTTAACTTATGTTGGTCCGCCCAGTTATCAACAATATTTGTAATTGCATTAATATTGACTTGTAGTTTTTCGAATATTTTTGATTTACTTAGTATTAATATGTCGTCAGCATATGCTAAAATAGTTGTGTCTTCAGCTAACTTTATCTTAACCAAATTATTTACAATTAGATTCCATAATAATGGCGAAAGGCTAGATCCTTGAGGCGTTCCTAGAGTTTGAAATTTGTGAAATTTCATATTTGGTGTTATGATAAAGGATTGTCTGCCTTGTAAGTAATTATTAACAGATTTATATATATTGTTAGGGCAATTTGAATTTGCTAAAGAATTTAAAATTGATGGCCACCATGCATTATCAAATGCTCCTTTTAAATATCTACTGATATGAGAACTGTATGTGATTTAGTGTTTTTGGCTTCAGATGTGAATTGTAGTGTACTGTGTAATGCATCTATTGTTGATTTTTGAAAGGTAAATCCAAATTGATTGTTATATATATATATATATATATATATATATATATATATATGTATTTATGTAACACGACAGCGGCCACAATATTTTTTTTTTTTTGCAATGTAACTTGGAATTTAGCATTTACTTATAGGTAAACCTGATATATTTGAAAAGTTCAAAGAAATTATTAAAACGCATGGCGATGTCTGATAGTTAAAACTTTATAATTTTTCATTCTTTAATTGAGAAATATCTGCGCTTTTTAAGGACTGGTATTGCTCTAGAATGTAGATCAAAGGGAGTGTAATGAAAGACAATTAAATCATTTAGTTAAAAAATTTCCTTGAGGAGAAGTTCAAAACCAGAAGCTGGAATATTAAAGCAGACATAAGTCTGAAGTGTGTCCGGTACTCTGTGGAGTCAAGAAGCAGTAAATTACACTTTGACGGAAAGTTAGCTTCGGTCAAACTCCCACGCAGCCTCTCAACCTTTTTAGTCATTGTTCCTTCTTACGGTGACTAAAGAATAGGGAAATATCCTCACTCCTAAAGTATTGCAGCCCACGCTCAATGTTCAGGAACCTTACAACTTAAAGGTTTATAGCAACTCTGTAATCTATAGTATTGATTAAATTTAATATTCTATTAATTGTATTTTTTTTTATTTTTTTATTTTTATTTTTTTATTTTTTTTTTTTTACGGCGCATCTACATCAAGGTCATTAGCGCCGACATCCAGGGTGCAGCGAGGAATTTTACCAGCGAGCCGTGGGATGATAAAATTCCTGCCGGAGGTTGGGAATCGAACCCACCATCTCCCGCTTATGAATCCAAGGCGCTAGCCATTAGACCACGGGAGACCCCAAATATTAATTGTATTATAATTATTTTAATGTTCGTTAACATATATAATAATTTATGCAATGAAACAAGTAAAATATAAATAAAATAATACACGATCAAAATATAGTAAGTGTGTGAGTGTGTATATATTAGTCGAGAACTGGTAACCGCACGTTTCATGAAGGGTTTTACGCACCTTGAAATTTTGCTATAATGTACGCCTTGGGTAGATAAGAAGGTATATGTGTGTTGGCTGGCCTTACCGTGGAACAGCAGGTACTGCGCATAGGACAAAAATGACAAAACATATTGCCCCTAAAATATTTTTTTATTCAGAAGCCAACTATCTTTAATGTAAAATTAATACAGTTTTACAACGAATTATAAATAAGGCAGTCACTTTTAAGGGTGGTAACATGTAGAAAATGAAACGAAAATTAATTAGTTTTTATTCTAATATTAAATGAGTGTTTTGTTCACGCTGCCATTTAAACCAGTACAGCTGTACAAGATCATGTGCGCAAGAACCAATGAGAGTGCAGAGAACAACCACAACTGCGCGGTGCTCTCATTCACTCTTAGTCTATGTTCATGGTGAGGATTCATTCTGCGATGCTATCATAGCTACTCCGATGAGCGCTGCCCCGATGTAAAACAAACACATGTATTAAGGTGGGAGTGTTCATAGTGACGATCCTTACTTACGATGCTATCTTCGCAGCCTCGCAGTCACATCGGGGAAGAACAAATATTTTGTTTTATCCTCGCAGTGAGGAGGGAAGACGCGATGTTGCGTGGACTTTGATTGGCTCGCCCCAGTCTACCCTACGTTCATGCGCAGGTTACCTAACCCCTCTCTTTACTTCCTCAGCATTTATTGTGATTCCTTTGCGGTTATATGACAAAACATCAGACTAGCAGGAACCGCGTCATCTTTATATTCGTAATGGGTTTAAAAAAAGGAAATATTAAAATAGATGCGAATTTTAAAAATCCCTTTTCTTTTTAGCGCTTGTTTTGTCATGGGCGTATATAGAAAATAATTTCGGAGGGGGGGGGGCTGGTAGAATTTCGGGGGTATGGAATACTAACAATCTAGATCTTGGAATAGTTAGCCAACTAAAACGCTATTACACCCAAAAAAAATATTTTTTATGAACTAAATAATAGAGAAACTGAATAATAAAGAAGTGTCCGCTGACATTCGCGCATGCGCAGTGGTGTTCGTGTTCGGGCAGACGCTGTTGCCATGTAAGAAAAAGAAGACTGTATGTGTCTCAAAAAAGTGTCCGCTGGCGTTCGCGCATACGCAGTGGCGTGGCCAAGTAGGAAAAAGAAGGCTGTGACACAAAAAAAGTGTTCGCGCATGCGTGTGGCCATGTACGTAAAATATGACTGTATGTTATAGACCTGGTCGTGGTTACGCGTCTCCCGGGGGGGGGGGGGGCAGCCCTTGGGCTGTTCTCTTGGGGGCGTGGCTGGATAGTAGTCCCCGTTTCCTCAGAGTTAGGTGTGCCTTGGTTTTGGGCCCGAGCAGGTAAAGGTTGTAAGCCGTATACTGCTCGTGGTTTCTCCTTGGTATCTCCTTCCACTCTGTATGTTATAGACCACATTACAGAGGTTTATCGGGTGGACAAGAAGGTAGGATGGCGTTCGCGCATGCGAGAGGGCCATGTACGAAAAAGGAGACTACATGTTATACAGCATTTTACATAGGTTTGTCGGGTGGACCTAAAGCATATTTATGTTCCTGAATTTGAGCAGAAGGCTCTAAACTAAATATTTTTTTTATACAGTTTTAATTTTTTTTAATATATAAGAAATGAAGCTTACCTATTGCTGAAAATAATTGTTTTGTACCAGGTAAAAACCCTATATATATATATATATATATATATATATATATAATCCATAAAAATATGATTGGTAGAATTGAGCAAATGAAATACGTGCTAAGACTGATATCGGTAGAAGAAAGGAAACTAGATTGTTCCAAGATCCGTAAGATTGGCTATTATTTGCTTTGGCCTTTATTTTCTTCCAATAAGCTATGATTTTACCCCGGAAAATCCTATATCTTCCTTAGTCGGCAAGCAGCTTATCTTTGTTTTAGCTTTTGAGAAAATATTAAAAAAAAAATGTTTTTCTCTTGTAATTAGGTCAATAGATATAATTAAAAATTTAGATATACATTTCGATTTATCAAAAATGTCAGATGCCGATTCAAGAACCTAAAAAGCACAATAAGCAAAGTATCATAAATTATTGGCAAGACAGCTGGACTCGACTAACCGACAATAAATTATGTAATAGTCTGAGAGCCAGCAACGCACTTTTCATGAAGTGTTTTATAATATACCTTATATATTATATAATAGAATATATATTATATTATATAATATACCTATAGGGAACGACACAAACTAAATATCCTACAAGACATGAAGGAATTGTTGAGGGACAGCAGCCAGTACATAAACACAATATTCTCCTACTTACACTACACTAAACTATACAACCTCATTTGAAGACATCTGCTGAATAACCATTGGCTTTCTGGAATATTACAGATATTTCCATACCTCTGTTTATGGGAATAAGCGGATTAAATATTTAGTAACAATACTAGGTCATTAGATCGTACAGGTACCATATTCAAGGTGCAAAATCGCTCTTAAAGCATTACAATTATAACTGATAAATAAAGGCATAACAATTAACCTCTCATAATAAAAATGTATTGTTACTTTACATTTTTTTAAAAATATATAGTATTTTTAAATCTTATTCTAGTATACACAAAAATAGATATTGATATTGGACCTCAAATTCATAGGAATGGATGAAAACATTTTCTTGAAATTTCAGTTTTCTCTATGTATAATGTAATTTGTTTAGGTTTGGCAAACCACCAACTCCTGCCGGCTTTGTGGGTTAGTATAAGCTAGCGCCGTAAAGCCGAAGTATACCACGGTATATTTTACTATGAGCACAGACCTTAGTTCATAAAACCTTCCGATGTAACATTTACTGCTGTCCTCTTCATTTAGAAATATACATTTCAAACAACCCTATCTACTTCATAAGTCTAGGCATAATTTAATGTTTACATGATTTTCAATTCAAAATATTCATATTTTAACCCTTTGATGCATGATTTTTTCTTTTCTCATAAAAAAAATCTGAGAGGTAGAAATAGGCCTCAGGATAACGGGAAAAATACGAAAAAAAATCAATTTAGTTTTTTTTTTTTTTTTTTTTTTTTTTTTTTTTTTTTTTTTTTTTTTTTTTTTTTTTGAGAAATTTATGAAAAACTGAAAGATGCTTGTAGGCATCATTGTGCATATGGGGAGGAATGTTTTTGTGAATGAACATGTATAAGCATTTACGTTTATCAAAACATATAAAGAATTTATGAGTTAAAAATAACTCTCTTCTCTTTTCATCAAAATCACAAATGGTAATCCTTGAAACATGATTTGCCTTTAGTTAAACACAAATAATGTTCAGATTTATCACAGTAACCACAAGTTTGGTTCTTGTAGTTTTCCATCCTGCATCTCATCTTCTGAGATACATCAGGCAGTTCATCCTCAATCAAATCATTCAAATCTGAGAAGGGATCATTCAAATCTGAGAAGGGATCATTCAAATCTGAGAAGGGATCATTCAAATCTGAGAAGGGATCATTCAAATCTGAGAAGGGATCATTCAAATCTGAGAAGGGATCATTCAAATCTGAGAAGGGATCATTCAAATCTGAGAAGGGACCATTCAAATCTGAGAAGGGATCATTCAAATCTGAGAAGGGACCATTCAAATCTGAGAAGGGACCATTCAAATCTGAGAAGGGATCATTCAAATCTGAGAAGGGACCATTCAAATCTGAGAAGGGACCATTCAAATAGTCGCCATTTGCCTCTAAAACATTGGCTGAAAATACACCGAGGTTCAGAAAGAACCTTCGACATCTTCATCATCGTCACTATCATCTGGTGCTGTGATTATATGAAAAATCTGTTTCTCCTCTCGCCATTATCGATCAGATAATGGAATCAATCGCTCGGACCTCAGTACCAGATGCACGATGGTGCCCACAGGAAACAAATGAACAACCACAAAAATTGACACAAAAAAATAAAACAAACATTGAATTCGTAAAATGCACCACTAGTACTAAGGAGTAGGATTTTTAGGTAAGAATGGAGGTTTTCAATAGTATTGTGGCGTTGCGAAACGGGTCCCCTCGGGGCCAGAAACGAGATTCCTGGTTTTGTCAACATTAACTTCTATATTCCTTCTTTGGAACAAAGTAGAATGTTCAAAATCTTCCAATCCGTTTGACACTTGTTGATGCCGAAATATAACTTGAAAAAACTCAATATAGTGCTCTGGGAGTGTAAAATATAATATAATGCCTGCAGGCATCACGATCCAACAAAGGGTTAATATTTTTTATTAGTTTATTGGACATTCAAGTTTTTAATTTTGCTCATGATGTTTTTGATGATAGAAAGGAAAAGGCAAGACACATAAACGGAAACTATATTGGCATTGAAAAACAAAGCAAGAATAATTTTACACTTTTACTACAATAGTTTTTAAGAAGAAGTAAAGATTATTTTGGACATGGATCCTTTTGGAAATGGATGACTCAAATGTTCGTGTGGGTTAGTTTGATATTGTAAAATAAATGTCTTTTTTTTTCTTCTATTTATTCAGGTAAAATTTTTTAAAAACATGTTCAGTATTTTTGGGTGATTCCATTTGTTATTGTATAAGGTATTTCATGTTTTTTTTCCTTTTTTAGTCGGACGTTCTAAAAACATGTTTAGTATTTTTGTGTGGTTTGGCTTGATATTGTATAAGATATTTTATGTTTTTTTCCTTTTTTTTTAGTTCGATTTCTGAGTTTCTTAATTCTTTTTAGGATGTTCTATACAAATAAGAACCGCTCGGAGTTGAAATTCCTTCAACCAACGGTAAAAAATTCAACCAGCCCGAAAAAAGACCCGAAAAGAACCACAAATTCTCTACATCAAAAGGACTAAGGAAGACATCTAAATATAAATGGTAGGAATATTCGATTGAAGAGAAGAGCATTGAAAGGGAATGGACAAGAAGACACGGTCATCAGGGCAGATCGATTCGACGGGAAGAGACGAGCTCTCTCCGGCTGGAATTTAAATGGTGTTATTTCGAGAAGAGGGTGAGAAAGCGGCGGAGTTCAAAGGGGGCTCTGCTCTTAACCGGAATACATACGCTCTAAATTCACGGGGGCTTTTCCAGGAGATGACGTCACCATTCACTTAACAGGGTGGTTGTTAGTAATGACTTAGTAAGTTGCATTGGCTACTTAATAGGATACTTATTGAATGACGTAGTTCTTAGCAATAACCTACAAGTATTATAAGATATTTAATAAGCTATCCGGCGCTAATGGCATAGATGTCGATGAGTCGTAAAAAAATAATTAAAAAAATAAGCTAGCTACTTAATAAGGTAGGTACTTCATAAGCTAGCTACTTAATAAGGTAGGTACTTCATAAGCTAGCTACTTAATAAGGTAGGTAATTAATAAGCTAGCTACTTAAAAAGGTAGGTAACTAATAAGCTAGCTACTTGATAAAGTGGGAAATTAATAAGTTATCCACTTAATAAGGTAGTTATTTAAATAGTTATGTTCTTAATAAGGTAGCTACTTAAAGAAGAGATAACGAATAAGCAACCTACTTAATAAGGTAGGTATTTAATTAGTTAGCTACTTAATGAGGTAACTAACTAATAAGTTAGCTATTTAATAAGGTAGGTATTTCATTAGTCAGCTACTTAATAAGGTAAGTAATTAATAAGATAGCTACTTAATAAGGTAGATATTTCATTAGTTAGCTACTTAATAAGGTAAGTAATTAATAAGATAGCTACTTAATAAGGTAGGTATTTAATTAGTTAGCTACTTAATAATAGCTACTTAATAAGGTAAGTATTTAATAAGATAGGTACTTAATAAGGTAGGTATTTCATTAGTTAGCTACTTAATAAGGTAAGTAATTAATAAGTTAGCTACTTAATATGGTAGGTATTTAATTAGTTAGCTACTTAATAAGGTAAGTAATTAATAAGATAGCTACTTAATAAGGTAGGTATTCGTTTGGTAAGGTAGCTCCTTAATAAGATGATTGTTAGTAATGTAATTGTAAGTAGCAATGGCTATTTTATAAGATGGCTACTTAATGACGTATATCTTAGTAATGACCAAGAGGTATTATAGGATACTTAATATTTTAGGTACATAATTAAGTAGGTATTTAATAAGGTAGCTACTTAATTAGGTTGATATTTAATAAGTTTGCTACTTAATTAATTAGGCGTATAATAAGGTAGCTACTTAATTAGGTTGGTATTTAATAAATTAGCTTTTTAATAAGGTAACTAGTTACTTAATGATGTAGTTGAGAGTAATGACGTAGAAGTATTATAAGATATCGATACTTCATTATGTAGTTGTTAATTATGACCAAGAGGCATTATTGGTTACATAATAAGATATTGTTTTTGATAATTTAATAAGTCGATTTACAATTCTTATGTTCCCTTTTGTTGAATTAATGCCTTATTTGTTAGATTATTGAGTTATTTTATATTGGTTTGTTTAATATGAACATTTTCATCTAATGTTATTTTTATTTATATTGTCCATTAGTTCTTAATCCTGAAATAAGCCTAAATAATTAAGTAATTTTTCTGAGAAAAGTTAGGTTATTTAGGCATTAAAATCTAACTCAGACTATCTATTATTTTGCGAATTTTATTAATTTAAAGCACGGGGAAATGGATATTAGTTATAACAATTTATGATCACTAAAGTGAACAGCAGGCTCTATGATTGAATACCCTGAAAAATGTAAACAGGTTACATTCACTCTAAACCGGAGATCATGTCCTACAGTCTACCTAAAAAACACTCCACTGCCAGTATCCAGTGAGGTTCGATACCTAGGATTATACCTTGACAGCCGACTGACATGGAACCCTCACACGAGACTCAAAAGACAAGAACTGAACAAAGGATACGGACTACTTAGACGACTCCTTGGACCCTCATCTAAATTATCAATACAGAACAAACTAACGATATACAAAACAATCATTCGGCCAATATGGACATACGGACTTGAACTCTGGGGATCCGCAAAACCATCCAACATCAACAGAATACAGGCATTCCAGTCAAAAGTCCTCCGTAAAATTGTAAATGCCCCCTTTTATGTATCCAACAAAACCCTACACAATGACCTCAACATCCCATTTGTCCTTGACCTCGTTAAAACCCGTTTCCAAACGTTCCACTCCAAATTGTCTCACCATCCTAATCCTGAAGGTCAATCCTTATCATCCCAATCCCATCCAGACAATCCCCCCAGGCGGCTCGAGAGACAGTGGCCTCGAGACAATTTACTTGCCTGATCTTTTTATGATCAATAAAATATTTACTGAGACACCTCTGGAAGTGCCAACAATGGTTGGCTTCTTCCAAATTTTGTATTTTTTTATTTTTTTTACTTTTGCCAGTTTCATCAACTTGTACAAAATATCTGGCTCAACATACTTGATCATTGTACTGTTATCTGTACAGATTTCAAATATATAAATACTAAATAAAAAAAAATATGATTGAATGAATGTTCCGTCTGTTGTATATTTGTTTGAATGTTCTGACAACTTTAGGACTTAGAGGCTGAAGCAGCGATACATTCTTAAGGAGAATGACAGGAAAGGGCAGAACCCGGGACAAATGAAAAGCCACTGTCAGCACAAGGAATGACAAAGTACACAACTAATGTTCCAGAACTTGCTTCTGACATTTTCTTGAGGAAGTCCTCCGCTTCACAAGCATCGCTTTACTAAGCCCTCCGCTTCACAAGCATCGCTTTACTAAGCCCTCCGCTTCACAAGCATCGCTTTACTAAGCTCATCACATCAAGTCCACATGTTCTTCTAATGTCAGAGGGACCTACCTTTTAGTTTGTATCAATCTAGTTTCAAAAAATAATAAAAAATAGATTATCGTAGACGAGTTCCATGTTCCTTAATGTTTAATATTACCTTGTAACTTTTTTTTTTAACAATTTTTTTATGGGCTAAAATTCTTCCTAAACTAATAAAAAATGATACGTAATAGTGTTTATGTGAAGAAAAGGTGTTTAAATGAGCAAAAAATACAATTTTTCGACTCAAGTCCGATGTCAATTGGTCCTTTATTTAATTGTTAAGTTTTTTTTGGCCTTTCTTCAATATATTTCAAAATTAAAACCCATTTATTTTTATCAATATTATAAAAAAAAGTATGAAAAAAAATATAATACACTTTGTTCTTTTATTTTTGTTGGTGTTTTAAGGCAGTTGAACAACTAGGGTCATGGATGCCTATGTATGTGTGTGCAATTGAAAATTCATTGACGCAAAGACGTAAAAAAGTGTATTATTTGAATCATATATTTAAATTAATCATATACTTTATATTTAAGCAATCATATAATTATTCAATGAATATATTTTTATTTAGTGTATAATAAATCCTCACTGCTATTCGCAGGGTGTGGTTGGATGGCGTAGGGTAACTCCAGGTCATCCTAGAATCCTTCCTAACAAGGAAGGTATTCGGCTGACAACTGGGGACACCTGAGGCTTGGACAAGTAACTAATATGAAATTGCATAATACAGTTCAATTGTAGATTGTAATATTCTATAAATAATATATATATATATATATATATATATATATATATATATATTAAACAAAAAAGTGTTCTCAAAACTATCTCTTTCAAATCGGGGATACTCTGGCGTCATCAATTTTTGCACCGATTGACTTCAAATTTTTAAGTGCAGCCTCCTAATGACATTTTCTAGTAACGTGCGTAGGTGTTTTACGATTCATTGTAAAACACCTATCATTATAACGATTTTATGGACGATTTTTGACGGATAATTTATTAGAAAATGAATAATTGTTCACCATTTTCGTAGAAATAAATATTTCTTAAAAATCCTACGTAGTTGACTAGATGTAACCTTCTATTTCCGGAACAATTTCAGTTTTTCGTTATAGATTAAAAATTGCCGCCTGCAGACTATCGGGTTTCCGTTAGACAGACTCAGCGACGCCATTTTTTTTTTCCAAGAATTCAAACTTTTTTTTTTGGTACTTTAATATCCCATATATAAAGAATTTAAACACATTTATTTATTTGTTATTTACAAATTCAAGAAAATGACTTTGATTTTGAGCGCACAAAGCCCCCCACCCCACTAAACATTTCGTTGTATGGAAGTAAAAACAATAGGTAACAACAACTTAATAATTAGCTTCTGGAGTTAGCTCACATTCTTTACAAACGCACTAATACACTATGAAGTGCTCAATAAAAATTCCATTGGCTACAAACCAGAAATCTAGGCCACTTTCCTGTTTACAAACCCACACACATCTATCTACCTATGTGTATATATATATATATATATATATATATATATATATATATATATATATATATTTATTTATTTATATGTATTAAATGTCTGTTATTTTTTTTAGATTATTTACGAAATTGAGCACCAGAAAAAAAACGACAATATAGAGAGATATTTTGATATTAGTCATGAAAATCCTGGCTTTTTGTTTCGATCCCGAAGGCTAAGATATATTACAGGGCGACGATAAGGGAAGAAGAACCATTGGAAGGAAGAGTGTTGATTTTTCTGTTTTCCTTTCGGTCGAGACGGCGAACCAATCAGATTCTTCAACCTGAAATGCCCTGCTTTTATTGGCTGCACCTTCATTCAATCACAAACTCCAGGATATTTCCTCATCCAATCACCCTTCTTCTTATATATATACCTTCAGCCTTACACTCCTTCTACACGGCCGCCGCAATGAGGGTTTTCTTTTTTAGCCTTATCAATTTTATATATGTATTTATATATATATATATATATATATATATATATATATATATATATATATATATATATATATATTGTAAGGCCATGTTTCCCCTTGGTCTTTGTTAAGTGAATAAAGATGAGAAAAAAGGTTGGCTGCACATCTCTGGAGATGTCGTCGATACAAATGCAAACTAACGAATGTAAAAAAATGCATCTTTCATTGTCCATCTTTAATAATTATTGTATCTTAGTTCACTCTATGAAAGGGAAGGTATTCCACTGTCAAACGGTCAAATCTGCCGAATATTTGACTGTCCAAAAAAAAAAAGTTATGAATAAATGCTTTTCCACTCTGAAAAGTGGTGATTTTCACATTCGATACTTTGCATTTTTAACGGCGATGTGAGAACCACGAATCCGCAAACGTTGCGTCTGGTTTGTTGGAACTGCACGTGGCTGATTCTTAAGATTCCCGGAAGATTTAAGACCAGACAACAGTTTCTCGTCCAGCCACCTGCTAAAGCAGGGGTGGGGTTAAAGGGTAAAAAGACCTCCCACGGGTCAGGGTCCACGCCCCTTCCTGAGGTGTTTAGATCAGTGTTGGGCAAAAATTATTCAGATTGGTGAATAAAGAGTAATGAATAAATGTAGTATTTTATTCATGAATGAAGAATAATTACTTTTATTCATTAATCGTTATTCTGTGAATGAAGTTTATGTTTTATTCACAAATTATTCGAATGATCAATCAGAATAAACATATTTCATTGATTAATGATAGATTTATTATGATGTTGGCAGCTGGAAATATGTATATATATGTGTGTTTGAGTAGGATTAATCAGTAGACCACCTAAAAATAAATAATAACGAATAATGAATAACGAATAATTCTTTGAATAATTCATGATGTACCGTGTGAATAAGATAATTTAGTGAATTATTCATCATTCACTAAAAATTTATTTGAATAATCATTCGAATAATACTTTATTTGAATAATCATTTGAATAATACTTTATTTGAATAATCATTCGAATAATACTTTATTTGAATAATCATTCGAACAATACTTTATTTGAATAATCATTCGAATAATACTTTATTCGAATAAAGTAACACTGGTTTAGATAATTTTTGAAAAGGTGTCATTAGTCATTGTCTTTTGTTTAAAAATATGTTTTTGATACTTATTTTAGTCGGTATTTTTCCTTTTGGGGCCATTGTTAATATTATTGAATGATGTAAATAAAACCAAAAAAAAAAAACAAAAAAAAAAAAAAAAAAAACAACACTTCATTGCTATTTCAAATATAATATATAAAAAACCTTGCAAACATAAATGTCAGAATGATTACAATAACATGTAGTACAAAACATGACAAAAGAAACCAAAACAAACTCAGATAAAATATTGCATTATTATTGTTTGAAAAAGTCTGTAAGAAAGGGAGATAATAATGTGTAAGAAAGGAATGACAGATATAATGTGTAAAGGGGTAAAGAAGGAGAGTGTATTGGTGGGAGGGTGGTTAGGTCTGTACACGTGGCTCTGGGGTCACTGACCAATAGTCCTGGCTTTACACAGCGGTCTCTAGGAACATTTACACAGATCGAGGATAAGCAATCTACGGTGGAGTGATTTCTATGGAATCATATTTATATGTATGAAAATATTGTTGTTATTTTTTTATTTATTTATTATTTAATAAGTTGTAGCAGCTAGGCGATTCAACTTTTAAAAAATATTACAAGAACATGTATAAAATAATACAAGAATGTTAAATTTGTTTCATGTAAACTTGTCTAGAATGTATGGTATGATTATTGGTTTTGTAATAATGGTCTGTGTCTGTCAATAAGGTTTTAGTATTTGGCCGAAAGTTGGTAGTTAGTTGGTAGTGAATGTAAGTATAATTTTTATTTTAATGGAATACATAACATCTTCTCTTTTCTCTCTTATTTTTTTTCTAAGTTGATGTGTTGTTGCCAATTAAGTGATAGAGGTAATTTTATAATTTGTCAAGTAGGTTAGTCTTCTGGAGGTAGTTAAATATTTGTCCTATATATTGGCTCCTATCACCTAGTAGTTCTGTCATATTGTACGGTAAGTCATAGTTCTGTCTAAGTATACATTCTGTCAGTAGGTGTTTTATGGTCAGTGTTGAGTTACAATGTTCACATTTTGGTCTGTCCTGTCTCGTCATGAGGTGTAAGTGTGTCAGCCGTGAATGGCCGATTCGTAAGCGACAAAGTACAACTTCTTCTCTCCTGTTGTTTCTTTTGCTTGAAGGCCATTCACAAACTGTTTGTTTTATTTCTCGGAGTTTGTTCTCTGTCGTCATGTGCCGAGTGTGCTGCCAGTTTCCTGTAATTAACCTTGTGGCCTCAGCTTGCAAATCTTGTAGTGTATTATTGTGTATATGGTGATTTGTTGTTATTTAAAGTTTAGCGTCCACTTATATATATTTCAGATTTTTGAGATGAGTTATCAGAAGGTTTCCACACTTTTATAGTCAAATCTTTTGAGCAGGCAAATGTTGTTTTGCCATATACATCGAGGATAACAAATAAAAGATTTATTTAGAAATATAAATACTCCAGAAATGTCAAGTTTAATCCAGTGACATTTAAATAAATTGTAACTTCGTCGAATGTTATATTCATTGTCCGTTTGAATTCAAATCTTTTAAAGTATTTTCTACCTTGTCCGTCGATGTTATATATGTTATACTAGCTGACCCGACAACCGTTGTTTTGCCATATAAACTATTTCTAGTGAATAATTAGGTAGTGAAATAATAATCTCGTACCTGTTGCAGGATCTCGTTGTTTAATATTTATGCAATATCCGTCTTGTAACTTCCAGAACATTAGCGGATATTGGATAGCGTCGTGTGAATGGTGTGTATCAGCAATGGACTCAAGATTATTATTTCTTCTTCGAATCAGGATACCTCATGTAGCTGCACGGTCACCAACCACGATTCCAGCAACGTCATCAGCAACAGGTGCATTGAATGTACTCTCCAGATGGTTCTTTATCAGGATTCATGACAATAGCGTGATTATCACTTTGTAATTTGTAAATGTGTGATTTAAATAATTTCAACAGTGCATTCTGCTCGTTCAATAGATCGTCCAGCTTACTGTCGATGCGCCTGGCAAATAGTGAATTTAGGTTAATGTAGCCCCAACGTGCATCCACACGATTGGCGAGTGCGTTTCCGGATTCCTTACCTTCCTATTGATGTGGTTTGTTTGGAATCGGCAGTAATGATCCCACTTTATCCACCTAACCAACCTTTTCCAACTTTTTAAACATCATCAAATTTTATGTAGAATCGTGAATTTAGGTTAATGTAGCCCCAACGTGCATCCACACGATTGGCGAGTGCGTTTCCGGATTCCTTACCTTCCTATTGATGTGGTTTGTTTGGAATCGGCAGTAATGATCCCACTTTATCCACCTAACCAACCTTTTCCAACTTTTTAAACATCATCAAATTTTATGTAGAATCGTGAATTTAGGTTAATGTAGTCCCAACGTGCATCCAAGCGATTGGCGAGTGCGTTTTCGGAGTCCTTACCTTCCTATTGATGTGGTTTGTTTGGAATCGGCAGTAATGATCCCGCTTTATCCACCTAACCAACCTTTTCCAACTTTTTAAACATCATCAAATTTTATGTAGAATCGTGAATTTAGGTTAATGTAGCCCCAACGTGCATCCAAGCGATTGGCGAGTGCGTTTTCGGAGTCCTTACCTTCCTATTGATGTGGTTTGTTTGGAATCGGCAGTAATGATCCCGCTTTATCCACCTAACCAACCTTTTCCAACTTTTTAAACATCATCAAATTTTATGTAGAATCGTGAATTTAGGTTAATGTAGCCCCAACGTGCATCCACGTGATTGGCGAGTGCGTTTTCGGAGTCCTTACCTTCCTATTGATGTGGTTTGTTTGGAATCGGCAGTAATGATCCCGCTTTATCCACCTAACCAACCTTTTCCAACTTTTTAAACATCATCAAATTTTATGTAGAATCGTGAATTTAGGTTAATGTAGCCCCAACGTGCATCCACACGATTGGCGAGTGCGTTTCCGGATTCCTTACCTTCCTATTGATGTGGTTTGTTTGGAATCGGCAGTAATGATCCCGCTTTATCCACCTAACCAACCTTTTCCAACTTTTTAAACATCATCAAATTTTATGTAGAATCGTGAATTTAGGTTAATGTAGCCCCAACGTGCATCCACGCGATTGGCGAGTGCGTTTTCGGAGTCCTTACCTTCCTATTGATGTGGTTTGTTTGGAATCGGCAGTAATGATCCCACTTTATCCACCTAACCAACCTTTTCCAACTTTTTAAACATCATCAAATTTTATGTAGAATCGTGAATTTAGGTTAATGTAGCCCCAACGTGCATCCACGCGATTGGCGAGTGCGTTTTCGGAGTCCTTACCTTCCTATTGATGTGGTTTGTTTGGAATCGGCAGTAATGATCCCGCTTTATCCACCTAACCAACCTTTTCCAACTTTTTAAACATCATCAAATTTTACATAGAATCGTAAATTCACGGAAAGAGCTGTTTGACGTTTGGCGAAAAAAACCTTAATTCGTAAAACGCTGGCGTAGATGGTGGAGAGGGAGGTAATTTTGACCAAATTGCAAAAATTAAAGCCAAGGTTAAAACTGTTCTCGTGCAAATTCAATCTTTGATGGCTCCAAACGTTCACTTCTTATCTCTTTTTAGTGTTTCATTCGATTACAAAAGTGGCCATTAGTGATCGGAATTTTGCTTTCCTAAATCGGTAATTTGTCCCGCTGTGTAATGCTTTCTGTAATATAGACACAGTGTGCGTAGGCAGGATACTTGGTCTGGCGTACAGCTCTGCTCATAGATATTTCAGATAAACTAGGTTTATGTAAATTGACAATCAATAAAAAGTCCGTCACGCAGGAGCTGCATAACTATGCACTTTCCTCACAATTGGGTAGTGTCGAGTGCATTCCTGAATAATTTGCTTAAAATAACCTAGATGGATAAATAAAATAAAAACATAAATAAATTCAAACATAGTAAAAAGTAAATCCCCCCCCCCTTCCGATAGACCGATTTAGTTAATTTTTACAACACTTCTTCCTTATTAGATACCCGGGACGTATACCGCGTTTCGTTACAGTAAAGCAGAAATTAAGACCGGTATGAGCAAATTAGTAATTTGGGTCCGGAGTAAACTCCCCCTTCTAGTCAACCGATTTAGTTTATTTTTACAACACATTTTTCTCTTCAGTTGAACACAACATATACCGAGTTTCGTTGAAATATAACAAACATTACGACTGGTATTGGCAAATAACTACTTTGGCTCCGGAGTAAACCCCCCCCCTCCGGATGGACCGTTTTTGTTGGTTAACGAACTCGATCAATCGTTTGATGTGGGAATACTATATACCAAGGTTCGTGGCGAAAAAACAAAAACTCTGGCCTGTATCGTGTTAACGGACACATATATAACTTATATATATATATATATATATATATATATATATATATATATATATATATATATATATATATATGCATAAATTTTAACTGGGGTCAATTTTAACAATTGAAAAAGATATTTTCAATCATACTATATCGTATTGCTATTATGAAAATATTGATCTGATTATATATACTATTATATATTATGTATATATATACGTATTTCTGGCTGCCAACATTATAATAAATCTATCGTTATTCACTAAAACATGTTTATTCTGAATGATCATTCGAATAATTTGTGAATAAAACATAAACTTCATTCACAGAATAGCGAATAATGAATAAAAGTAATTATTCTTCATTCATGAATGAAATAATACATTTATTCATTAATCATTATTCATCATTCCCCCCAACACTGGAATCCTGTAATTGGTAACTTATGGATAACTGGTTATCTCTAGATTATCTGTTTGTTGACACTGGTCCGGAGCGCCCGAGTATCAAGAAACATTATACTTTGATTACTTTCAATTGATGAATAACATATACTATGACGGGAACCATGCTTTAATAAACTTAAAAAAAAATTATATAGTAGCGTTAATTTTGATGATAAATTATTTAACGCAATAAAATAACTACTTATCTGCCGTGAAAAAGCACGGGTATTTGGCTAGTTAGGTATATTTTTAAAATAAGAGCTAATTTAAAAAAAATATATATTCGTTTTTATAGACTTTTGTTATTTATTTGTTTTGTGGGAGTACAGAAAGAATTTCATTTAATATTGATTTAGTTTTTGACACATTGATAAGATTATCTTATCAATTGTTATTCTTTGACTAACCTAAAACCATTTTATCAAACTCTAGCATCATAGAACATATGTCACGAGCATGTTGTATTGATTTTCCATGGGCTATTAATATGTTCATGCATTTAATGTGTTCTTTTAAGTGTTCGAAGAATGCGTGGAGTTTGAAGGCAGTGATGGGCGTGTTCATGTCGTAGCTAGTCCTATCATCGAAATCATCTTCTGATGATTGATCCTCAGGGATCTTCTCTAGGTTATAATCTTCGAAATATTCATCATCATCATCATTATCAGGATTAGGATATTCATCGTTCTCCAAGTTGTCTATATCTTCATAATAATCGCCACCGTCGTCAGAATTTGACAATCTCTTGTAGCGCCCTGGACAACGAAAGGATAAATTTATTGAAAATAAATAAATACTTATATATATACCATGTTTGGCTGTATTTTATTTATTTATTTGTTATTTCTTGTATTAATTTAATGGTATTATATTCGTCTGTGGCAGAAGTTCAATTTTATAAAAACACACTTACTTTCTTCTGTACTCTTTTATTAGGCTCTACATGTTCCACGTCGCTGTGACGCCTCTTCAGGAGCACTTAATCTAAATAAAATAAAATATGGTTACAGCCTATCCATTAGAGAACCTTCCGCAGGTAGGGCCACGTCTAGACTGATAAGATCAATCATGTCTGCTGGTTATCAGCTGTTTAAAATCGATAGCTTTAGGGTAAATGTCGATTTTCCAAAAGAAGTTTTTGTCATTTTATAACATTTTTATGTCGTCTTGTTTATTAAATTAAAAAATATTTTATCCAGTTATTTAATATCTGTTTTTTTGTTGACGGCCTTTTTCCTATTTTTAATTATGTGTATATTTTCTTTAATTTTTCTTTTTATGGGTTTTTTCTCTTTATCTAATATCTTAACCGTGTCAAAATTAAATGTGTGGCTATATTGTATCGCATGATCCACCAATGCAGTCTTGTTGTCTTTCTCGTCAAGGTTTTTGGCATGTTGTTTGATTCTCTTTTTTAAAAGTTGTCCCGATTCTCCTACACCTTATCACACATTCCACAATCAATTTGATATATGTTATATTTGGTTTCCCTTTCTTTTAAATCATCTTTAATTCGGCTGTAGCTTTTTATGATTTTGTCGTGATATATCCAGGAGATTCTTCCTAGGTCTTTACATTTATGTTTTATCTCATTGGCAAGTATGGGATTATAACGAAAGGTAATATAATTAACCAGCTCTAAAGTTTTCATATCTTTACTATCATTATCCAATTTCTGTTTATAAATATCTTCATTGTGTATGAGTTTATCTGCTACAACTCTGTTTGTATTTAAAATGTTTGTTTTCCTATCGTCAAAAAAAATCATAAATTTTACTTTGTATTGATTTTCTTCTTTTTTCTTGGTTGCTTTTTATGTCGTCTATTGTTTGTGTATCCTGAAGTTTACGTTTCAGAGTATGGTTGGTGTTGTCTGTTGCAACAGTCAGTTTTGTCGAATTATTTCCATATCTAAAAACCTAATTTTGTTTTCACTTTCAATTTCTAAAGTGAACCCTAAATTCGTCTTATTATTAAAAAACTGGAAGAGTCTATCTATATCGTTTTCATGTACACAAATTAATAAAACATCCACATATTTATAAAGAAATTGGATATGAATGTTACAGTCATTTATGATTGTAGAACTAACTAAAATAAAAGACAAAAACCTGTTTATAGATGGTATTAAATTATGTACAAAGGATGGCTATTTCAAGTTTAATAATAGAATTTATAAACAAAAATTTGGAGTACAAATGGGCAACCACTTATCTGTTTCTATTAGTGGAATTGTAATGAACCACATATTAGAAGAAATCATCCACATATTTATAAAGAAATTGGATATGAATGTTACAGTCATTTATGATTGTAGAACTAACTAAAATAAAAGACAAAAACCTGTTTATTGATGGTATTAAATTATGTACAAAGGATGGCTATTTCAAGTTTAACAATAGAATTTATAAACAAAAATTTGGAGTACAAATGGGCAACCAATTATCTGTTTCTATTAGTGGAATTGTAATGAACCACATATTAGAAGAAATCATAAATGACTGTAAGATTCATATCCAATTTCTTAATAAATATGTGGAAGATTTATTAATTTGTGTACATGAAAACGATACAGATAGACTCTTCCAGTTTTTTATCAGTCCAGACGTGGCCCTACCTGCGGAAGGTTCTCTAATGGATAGGCTGTAACCATATTTTATTTTATTTAGATTAAGTGCTCCTGAAGAGGCGTCACGGCGACGTGAAACATGTAGAGCCTAATAAAAGAGTACAGAAGGAAGTAAGTGTGTTTTTATAAAATTGACCTTCTGCCACAGACGAATATATTGGAAAAATAGGGTCACTGCTTATAATATTTAATGGTATTGTTAATTTGATTATTGTTCTTACAGTAACCAGGCTTGTTGTGTTACCAAGCCTGAATAACGAGGGTGAAGGAGACAACTAATTGTCAATTATCATATGTGAAATTAAGTTTACATGATAAAATGTATATCTATCTAACTGCATTGTATCTCCTATTAAAAAAAATAATATATATAGGGGCGAGGTTAGCTCAGTGCTTATTAGCTCAGAGCACTCGACTAATATGCTAGAGTACCAAGTTACCTTTATAATAAGAAATTATGAAGAAAAAAAATTAAAAAAGGATAAAACGAACATTTCAGTACATTAAAACTGGCAATCGTTTTTCTCAAAACTATCAAATCGACTGATGCGCTAGGGCTTTCAATGTTCACCTGATCAACTTCAAATTTTAACTGAAGCTTCATAATTTGCTAGTAATAATTGTTGGAGTTTTTCCAACCATTCAAGTATACCAATTTTATGGCAGTTTTTTTTTTTTTTTTTTTTTTTTTTTTTTTTTTTTTTTTTTACTAAAAAGTGGAGAATGATTAACCACATTCGAAAAAAAAAATATTATCCTAAAAAAATTCTTAATAATTTAACTAGATTTTACCTTCTTGGTTCAAAATAATTTCAGTTTTTTCTTTTAAAATCATATTGCTACGAGAAGACTATCGCCCGTGAAAAAAGAGGGAGGGTTCCCGTTCGTACGGCATAGAGCCGCCATTTCGCTTTGAAGAATTTAAACAAAGAATAATCAAAATATTAATTTCTTTGTTATTCATAAATTAAATTTCAGGAAATGACTTTGATTTTGAAGACACAATATAGTATTACCTATTATGGAGCAATGGACGATTCTCGCTGCATCAATATAGTATTAATTTCTAGTTTTTTTATATTGCAAAAATATTTACATTAATCCACATATATTAAAAATGTCATTCTAAACTTTCCAAAGTAATTTCAAAACCTAACGATTGTGGCATACATTTACTTGGGATAAGTGGATCTTTTTGTTTTTATTCAGTGAATTCTCTAAAGTATTCAACAACCCAGATATTAATCATACCATGATCAGCTGATTGCAGACCGCCATCTTGAATATGTGATATAGTTCTCGAAATTACGTCTTGTGTTGTAGAATCATGATGCGCCGTTGGGGTAGCCAAGGCGACCGACAGTACAGAAACTATCAAAAAAAACTGTTTATTAGTACTTTATATGAACTTAATTTTGTTTTAACTATTAATTAGTGTATATGAATCCGTGTATATGAAGTGAATTTTCGTTTATGATCCGCCTAGGTATGCCCATGTAAGTAGAAAAATATATTAACCCCTTCAGTTCGATTGTCCAGCCGGCTGGACATAACTTCTTTACTTTGTATCACACTGCCTATGGTCGATAGATGTTTACTACCACTTTGGTATGAAGCTCTATGTATTTTTCTTCCACTTGACATCTAATATAAATTGATTCCATTCGATTTTGAAAGGTTATGTGTAAAATCTTCTCTGCTCCACCACGGGCAGTCATGGATTCTAAAAGTTATTGACTTTTCTTTACATATTCAGTCCAAATGGTTTCTTTTTAGTGAATAAAACTCCTCAGAATTTAATGTACATGATCTTTTAAAAGGTTGGAAGTTCAGTTTTATCAATAAAGTTCGTAATAAGAGGTCTAAGAATTTTTGAAAATCCATGTCCAGTATACTGTACATGGGAAGTCAACCCTCACATTTGATGTAACAATATTTTTTATCTATTTTCAAATATTTATTGTTATATTTTGTTTTTATGTTGTCAGAATTGTTTTTTTGAGTACCATAATAATCAATAACTTTTTCTGAATGGTATTGGCTAGAAGGCTCCCAAACTATTCAAAAATATCATCTGTCCGTTCACATGATTTTCAAAAAATATATTCTTAGTAGTTTTATGTTTTGTTTTTTTAAATAATCAATTATCTCTTTTTGAGACTAGACTGTGAAGTTTTTAATTTCATTAATTTTTATTATTACTACGCGCTGACAACAATTTCATGTCTAAAATTCTAATCTATTTTTACAATACCTTATGATATTTGAGCTTTTACAATAATATTTACTAATAATTTTTCAAATTTATTTTTTCTGAATTAATTTATTTTAAATTGTTAATAAATTACTGCTTTAATTATATATTTTTTTTAATATTTCGAAATTTTGAATTTCGGTTTTCATCCACAAATCGCATTACTTGAGAACCATAAAACCATAAAATTCTGAAACAAATCAGGAATCAATAACATTTTTTTATCAAGAAATAAAAATTCGGACCTGAAGGGGTTAATTTTCTTCTTACACAAACCTTGTGTCACAAAGGACTGACACGAAGTTCACGTGTGGCCAGTCTTCTACACCTCATCTTCTTAGGCCAGTAAGCAAAGTTTTAAAAAGGCCGTTTTCAGGAAACAAATATAGAAGTTTTATTTCAACGGCTCTTGATGATAAATTTTTGGGGAGCTAAATTTGTATTGAAAGTTTGCCCCGTAATCCGAGTCTGAGTTATGGTCAAAAATCGCAAAAAAAAACAAAAAAAAAAAACAAAAAAAAACTAAAACATTTCGGACCTTTTTTTTTTTTGTATTTAGTTTGGAATCAAACTAGTTTTTGGACAAAATTCGTTGCAAAACTAAAGTAGACAAGATGCCCTACAAAATTCACTGTTCATCATTTAAGAGTGGACCATCAGGCAATGAAGCATTTTGAAAAAAAAAAAAAATAAATAAATAAAAAATAAACGTAATTTTTTCATTTTACGGAGAAAAACTTAAAAAGCCCCATTTTTAAGTTCCGTTGCGAGCATATAACAACGTTTTGAGGTTAAAACTTGTAATGAATTATCAATGATCATTGGGGCACCACTCTAAAAATGAACCTCTTCATCAACACTAAACAAAACTTTAGTGTTGTCAGAACTGTAGGGGAATTATCTTCAATGATGTGTCATTATATATATATATATATATATATATATATATATATATATATATATATATATATATATATAGCAGTACAGATCTAACAAAAGGAATGTAAAATCTTTAGGAATGTTCATAGTACTTACATACTGCACAGAGATACGATTTCTGCATACTTCACTAGGTATCTGCATGCAACTGATCCATTTACAGTTCTTTTATACAAAAATACAATTCTATTCACGATTCAAGAAGGTTTCTGTAATAAAATACTTCACAATGCAACCGAGGAGGTTAATAGCTTTGCCGTATTGTCCCGTTTATAACAATCAAAAAATTAATCGCAGTATCTCAATAAATGCGGTTCCATATTATTATCAACAAAAATATTGATGGAATATTTAAGGATGACTATAAATATGAAAGAAATGACTGAAATATTTTCTAAGATTTTTTTAATGAAAGAAGGAAATGATTATCTATTCTTCTGAAATAACTGTAAATTACATCCTTGAACCACAAGTATTAGGAATATTAGGTACTACCTGAATACCCGTGATTCACCACGGCCGATAAGAATTTTTTATATACTTATCATTCGTTTTCCTACGTTAAGGAATCTAAGGAAATTTCGCTCCAAAAACCATGTTTTTTTAAGAGGAAGAAGAGATTTTTATTTACAAATTGAATATACAATATGTACATTGAGTTTTACATGTTATTATATATTTTACATGTTATTTTGTTTATTGACTAACTAAATACACAATGAGTATTGTTGGAAGTTTGGGAAAAATTGTACAAAAACCCAAGCAAAATACGACTATAATAAATACAACTGATAATTATTAACTTATATTATATGAGGTCAGGTGTCCAGAAGTATGTGTTTGGTCCGTCTGTGGGTGTATCGTCTGAGGGTTTCTTTGTTGTAATTACCTATTTCAGCTATTAGTGGATTGTCTGATAGTTGTACTGAATGAAAGAATTTAGTCGTGAGTGTGTGTACGTAGTCTGTGATTGTCGGCATTTCCAGGTCGTCGTGCATGTCTGTAATTTTAGTGTATCTGGGGTAGTCATTTATAATTCTGAGACAGATGTTTTGGATAACCTGAAGTTTTTTGTAGTTTGTTGAACAGGTTGAACTCCAAACAGGACAAGCATACAACAGTACAGGGCGTACAATCATTTTATAAAGAATTGTTTTATTTTTCGGGCTTAATTTAGATTTTTTATTAAAATAAGGGAACATTGAGTAGAGTAATTTCATACAACTATCCCGCTTCTGGTTTATGTGCTCGGTGAAGGTGAGACCTCTATCTATAATTAGTCCTAAATATTTTGAATGGGGTTTCCATGGAATCGTATTATTTTGAATTTTAATATAAATTTCTTGTCGCGGTCTTCTCTTTGTAAACAGAACTGCTTCTGTTTTTGTGTGATTTATTTTTATTTTCCATTTCCAATAATATGCATGGATCTTTTTAAAACTACATTGCAATCTGTTTGCTATTGTATCGAGTCTGAATGAGCTTGTATACAGGGCAGTATCATCGGCAAATAGTGAAAAAAAACCATGTTACAGTAAACTGATTCAACTGGTTAATGAACTTGACCTTTAAAATAAGAAGAAAGATTTTTGTACCAAATGTAATCAAAATAGAACCATTTTTGAGCGGTTGAGGAACTTCTTAATAATTTAAACCCCCCTAAAAGTACTTAAACATTTGAATATCAAAAAAACCTTTCTTAGCGAGTGTTTACACTTTAAACGTATTGTCCTTGCAAAAGTTCAAATTTTTGTGTCAAGTGGTTCGGGATATTATTACCTCGGATGGGCCATCACCAGGGCGTGAACTCTATGAGGGACAAAATCACATTTTATTTCTAGTAATTCAAGGATTGAAATCATAGTTGAAATTAACCTCAATTATAAATAATACTATGGAATAGATAATGTACGGTAACATCTGTTCTGTTATCGTCCTAGCAACGCATGCTGCCTTGGCTTGATTGACCTAACCAGCTAAAACTTTAAACTCCTCTAAAAATACTTAAAAATTCGAATATCAAAAAATCCTTTCTTAGCGAGTGCCTATATTATATAGGGAGTGTCCATACAAAATTTCAAAATTTTCTGTTGAGTGGTTTGGGCTGGGGGATGATAGGTGAGTGAATGAGTGAGTGAGTGGTATTTGACAAATATATAGTAGATTCATATTCACTTTTTTTTTTTATTTTATTCTTTTTTTCTTAAGCATTTTTATTTCGTTACCCAATATATATTAGCATATATATTAAGAAGTGTAAATAATGGTTGACTCCTTCCTTATACTTTTCATTAGCATATATATTTATATATTTATTTGTTTCTTGAGCTTCCCAACAAAGGCAATTTGCTCACTTTAAACAAGCATCATACATAATAAATTTAAATATTTGCAGTAAACAGTTAATTGAAATCATAGTAAAATATTAAAGTACTAGCTGAATGCCCGTGCTTCGGCACGGCAGATAAGTAGTTATTTTATTGCGTTAAATAATGTTTCATTAAAATTACGTTACTATACAATTTTTATTATAGCACGGTTTCCGTCATACTACATGTTATTCAATGGGCGTTAAAATTTAAAAGTTTATGTTTCCAAAAAGTTATTTGGAAACACCCATTATATTACCAAGGTTATAGGCGAGGAGGCTGTGCAAGGGTTCCGGATATAATTGCCTCACCTAGAAAACTCTAAGGAGAGGCTTACCATACCGGTAAGCCTATCCGGTATGGTAAGCCTCTCATCATTTCTAACCTCAATTAGAAATAAAACTATGAGATAGATAATGTAAGGTAACAGCTGTTCTTTATCGTCCTAGCAACGCAGGCTGCCTAGGCTTGCCTTCTCTAACCAACGCAAACTTTAAACCCCCCTAAAAATGCATAAAAATACGAATATCAAAAAATCCTTTCTTAGCGAGCGCCTACGTTATATAGGGAGTGTCCATGCAAAATTTCAAAATTTTCTGTCGAGCGGTTTGGGCTGGGCGTTGATAGATGAGTGAGTGAGTGAGTGGTATTTGACAAATATATAGTAGATGAACACAACACAATATAAAGTGAATTTAACTTAAGTAAAACAGCTGTGTTATTTTCGCACTTGTTACTATAGTAATATACCAAATCATGGAAAACCAAAACAAAAAATATCAAAAATTATATAAGAAAATTGTCATAAATAAATAGACGAGCACAATTAAAAATTGTACTATATAAATTGTAAAGATAGTAAATAAATATTAATTCAAAAAAATATTTATTATGTACACTAATTTCTAATATATGCCAAATTGTGTATATTACAACGAAACACGACATACATTGTGCAAATCAAAATAGAATCAGGTGCTGTAAAAATACATTAAATCGGTCTTTTAATAATGAGGTTTTTGAAGAACGGACTTATCAATTTTCCTTTACCTGGCGTTATTGTTACTTTCTTGCGGAAAAACTAGATAATTAACATCTAATAATGTAAAAAAAAAAAAAAAAAAATCGACTAAATCGAGCCGTCAAAAGTTGGGGTTTACTTGAGAACAAAATTACATATATAAAAAGTATTCATGTTATTTTTAGTTTAAATAGATTACTAGCTAAACACCAGTCCTTCGTCCGGAAGATAAGTAGTTATTTTATTATGTTAAATAATGTTTCATCAAAATTAACGATACTATATAACTTTGTACAGTTTAGTATAGCACGGTTCCCGTCATATGTTATTCATCATTTGATAAGTACTCAAAGTATAGTGTTTCTTGACACTGGGGCGCTCCGGACAAGTGTCAAGAAACAGATAACCTAGAGATAACCCTTAATCTATAGGTTAACTGTAACAGGAGTTTAACCGGTACAGGTTAAAAATCTTTGTCAACAATAAGTGTACGTTAAAATTTAAAAATTTATATTTCCAAGATATTGTTTTGATATAATGAATTTCAGAGATCCTTACTAATAGAGAATGTAACACAAACTGAACTAATCTTTGAGTAAAAACAACATTAATAACCGTTGTTTATAATCCAGAAACTAGACTTTAGATTATATTTCTTTACTTGGCAAGCACTTTTCTAAACAACATGTATATTCAAATCCTGCATTATTTTGCACCAACCCGATACTTTACTGTAACTATAAAATATATGGTTAACATACCTTTGCATCGGGGTAATGTGAAGTGTGAAATTCCTTACCTGGAAAATAAAAAAATGTATATCAATTTGGATAAAAATAATGTATTAGAAGGTAGAATATTACAATTTTAGTTGGATTTCCGACAACATTAGATAAGCAAATATGGAATGGTTGGGATTCGGCTAAAGAAACCTTAATACGATTTTTGTAAAAAAATCTATATTTAGGACGTTTCGGCTACTCATTGGTAGCCTTCGTCAGCTAAAATGACAAAAAACAAACAGAAATTAATAGTAATTTATACTAATACTAATAACTTATTATAAAAGAACAATTTGGTGTTAAATTATTAGAACATCTAATAGAAAACCTTAGTTGTTCTAATAATTTAACACCAAATTGTTCTTTTATAATAAGTTATCTGTATTAGTATAAATTAGTATTAATTTCTGTTTTTCTTGTCATTATAGCTGACGAAGGCTACCAAAGATTAGTCAAAACGTCCTAAATATAGATTTTTTTAAACAAAAATCGTATTGAGGTTTCTTTAGCCGAATCCCAACCATTCCATCTTTACTTATCACCTTGACGGCTAACTATCTAATCTTCATAACATTAGATAAGTATTAGTTTTTTTTTTTTTTTTTTTTTTTTTTTTTTTTTTTTTTTTTTTTTTTTTTTTTTTTTTAACCATCTCCCACTTATGAATCAAGTGCGCTAGCCACTAGACCACGGGAGACCCCGATAAGTATTAGTGTATGTAATTAATTTTAGGTATTATTAATGCTAATTGTGTTGCGATAAGTGCATTAGCCCTAGTTAATTTAGGCTGTGTACTATCTGGGAGATGGAAATTCCCTTGTGATAAAAGAATTTCTCTGGGCTTTGAATAATTTTAGCCAACTAAAGTGGTAATGAGATGCAAATCTCGTCTACAAATGCGAATAGACCTTGTGTAGTTATTTGCCGGATAAGAATCTTTTAATGAGAACAGCGTTTGTATATTTGGTTCACTACATGTTTTCTTTTTTGCGAGATTCCGTGGTGAAAAAAGTTCTTGACGCATGAGATGAACAACTTTAAGTTTTCATAACCTATATAATTTATTTAATTAAAATGTTAACGTCTATTAAAACATAAAACAGACTTTTAAGACAGGTTATGGTCGCTGACTCAAATCCGGCCCGGAGGACCATTTGAACCAAAACGTCTACATTCGCTTTAAGTGTAGATGTGTCTATATAATTTTTACTCTAATTTTGGCCTGCTTAAAGGAGACTGAAAAGAAATAGATAGATAGAAAATAGATTTTATTTACATGATATCGTCCCTACCATGTCGAATATGCAAATCGGAGCAAACTAGAGAACGAACATATTCTATCCATTGACGAAGTAATATATTGATAAATGGTCTTATTCGATACTTTATTTAAGGCATTAAGAGCTATTTCATAGGGGTTTGTAAAAAACAGCTAACATTTGTAATAACATTACTAGGGTCTCCCCGTGGTCCAGTGACTAATGCCTTGGATTTCAATGTGGGAAATAGAGGTCTCGTCAGCGGCAAGGACTTTTCTCATTTCAGAGTCCGTTGGGAAAATTCCCTGTTGCACCATGGATGCCGGCGCTAATGACCCAGATGTCGCCGAAATAAAAAAAAAAAAAAACAACAAAAAAAAAACACGTTCCTCAATATTTGGGAATGATATATAAAGAATTCAGAGCACAACTAAACCAAGTCTATATATGTTACACAGTTTTCAGAAAATGTAACATCTATATGTTACACAGTTCTCAGAAAATGTAACATCTATATGTTACACAGTTCTCAGAAAATGAGTATTATGTGTTTTAATCGCAGAGACGTTGTATAATTCCTATTAACCAGAATAAGTTTTAAAAATATTTGAACTTATTCACTTACATTATTTATGTAAATGCTTGTTCATAAAAAAAGTTACAACTTGGACTTGGCTTAATTGTGCTCTGAAAACAAATAATACTGACATCCAGACGTGCAGCAAGGACTACTACAAGTGGCAAAATAATGAAGTTAGGGCTTCCTGTAGCACTGAAAAGAACTATTTCAGTAATACTCTTTAATTCCATCACAACATAAAATACCAAAAATGGATTTGATATATTAGTGCTCTGACCATTTACAGGTGTAATTTTCGATAACCTCAGAAAGTGCTAAATATACTATAATTTTTTCTTGGTTTAAAAAAGTTTCTGACAAATAAAGGAGCCCAAGAAAAGGAGGGTTTAGAGATTAGTAATAATTCTCTTCTAAGAACCCTCAGGGGTGTTTGAGTAGCCGGCCTAGTAAGAGCTTAATCTTTTAAGGGGATTAATTGATGGTTTCTCTTGGGATCTTTTAAAGATCTACATTTATAGCAAGACATTCATTCTTACTTCGGATCAAACCTTTATCGAAAAAATATTTGTTAAATTATGACCAGATATTTTATGCTGAAGGTTTATTCACTTGAGAGTATTTTTTAAAATAATAATGCTTTTTCTATTGGTTCGTTTATGGTCGTTGGAAACCCAATCACTGAAGAAAAGCGTATTTATCTATAAATATTATAAAATAAAGTGTGCAACGTGCGTGCCGCTAAAGCACAGAAATGATTCCCGGTACGATCATGGGAGTTCTATGGTGTGGGAACCGTCTATCTACCGTCCATGAAGAAGGTACTTGTTTTTACCTGAAGGGGATGCTTTTGAAGAAATAAGGGCTGGAAGTTACGTCCTCTAGACATTTCTGGAACATTCTATATAGTCCGAGACGCACTTTTCATGAAGTGTTTTATTCACCCTGAAATTTTGCTATAATCTACCTCTTGGGTACACATAAGAAGGTAAGTATGTGTTTCCTGGACATACCTTGGAACACCAGGTACTGCGCATAGGGGAAAGGTGCAAGACAATATTGCCCAAAAATAGTGTTTTATTCAGAAGCCAACTATCTTTAATGTAAAATTAAGACAATTTTAAAATGAATAATAAATAAGGCAGGCAGTTTTAAGGGGGTTAAAATGTAAATTAAAAAAAAAAGTACCTAGTTTTTATTTTTAATATTAAATGAAGTTCTTTATTCACGCTGCGATTTAAACAGCGTCTTCAATAAGCATATTTGAAAATAATTGCATAAGGGCAGACACTTATGAAAAGTGCGTTGCTGGCTCTCGGTCTAATAGCTTTCCACATCATTCCAAAAAACTTTTGAACACTTCAGAACACTGTTATTCTATGCGAAGGTAGGGATTTTCAGGGTTCGGCCGTTATTTCTTAATAAAACTACATTTTACATGTGAAAATGGTTTTATTGTTGCTGACGTTTAGGCTTGAAATTCAAGCCTTCATCAGGGCTGTAAAGCAAGTAGGACTGATTTAATACTAACACACACACACACACACACACACACATATATATATATATATATATATATATATATATATATATATATATATATATGGGGGCGAGGTTAGCTCAGTAGTAGAGCACTGGACTAAGTATGATGGAGGACCTGAGTTCAAATCCCGAGCAAGCACTAAAGATTTTTTCTTCTAGTGTCTTCGTTCAAGGGTTGGATTCGGCCTCCCTGACCGTCCCTAGGCCAACCCAGCCTTTAATTAGTTTAATAATGGGTACCTTGGTTGGTGCTAATGACTCTAGGAGTCGAAGCAGCCAAGGGGAAAATCAGGCGGCCGGAGCATAGTGCTGACCACACTATCTCCCTAGTGTGCCGTATGGTCATGAATCAGATACCTCTATAGTATCTGCCCCTCAGGGCCCTCGTGGCCTGTTACGGGTCTGATTTTATATATATATATATATATATATATATATATATATATATATATATATATATATATATATATAGGGGGCGAGGTTAGCTCAGTGGCAGAGCACTCGACTAATGAACTGGAGGACCAGGTTCAAAACCCGAGCGCGCACTAAAGATTTTTTCTTCTAGTGCTGCCGTTCGAGGGTTGGATTTGGGGTCCCAGATCGTCCCTAGGCTCACCCAGCCTTTAATTAATTTAATTAATAATGGGTACCTTGGGTGCTAATGACTCTAGCAGTCGAAGCAGCCAAGGGGAAAATCAGGCGGCCGGAGCATAGTGTTGACCACACTATCTTCCTAGTGTGCCGTATGGTCAAGAATCAGGTACCACTACAGTATCTGCCCCTCTGGGCCCTTGTGGCCTGTTATGGGACTGATTTTTTTTTTTTGATATATATATATATATATATATATATATATATATATATATATATAGTATATATTATATACATATAAGTTATATGTGCAAAAAAGATTAAACAAACAGAAAAACATAATACACAGCTAGAAAATCAATTACGAGAGCACTGTGTGTTCTCCATCTCATACTTTCAGTAGACTCATTGTCGCCGTCTAGTGACGGAGCGATTTAGTGAATTCAAAATTGGATATTACAACATATTTTTACGATTTACATTAGTGCCAATATACCACAACTGCAATTCAGTGATTTCACCTAGCGCCTAGGGGCAACATCCACCTCCTAAAATACAGTCCACTTGCTTCCAGGTGTCGAATACGACACTTTTCGTTTCTTTTCTTGTACGGCGGTTATCTCGGCATAAATTAAGGGTTGTAGGCGTGAATAACCGTATCTATCAGTAGTCCTCCAGACAACAAACTGGAAAATATAGTCATTGACCTTAATTCTTCCTCGTAATCTGTGGCAAACTGAGTTTCAGTGTCGGATACGACACCGCCTTGTGGTATACGTGACAACTTTTTCATCGTGTATGTAGAGCTCAAGGAGTTATTCCATGTCTATTTACCGTTGTTTTACACGTTAATATGATAAGTTATCGTCTGTCGGTTGCCGATGAAGAAATTCTACAAGAACCGGCCCGGTTAGAGGATGAAGGAACTCATGAAGAATTTCATAGTGACGAAACGTGTAGTGAAACCGAAGTCTTTTTTAAAACTTGCTTTCTCTTTAGTTACACCTTGCATGAATGAAAGGTTATAAAATCTTCTCATTCCAAAATCATTTCAAGATGAGATCTGCAGCATCCTAGCGAAAACACACCAACTCCTTCAAGTTCAAAAGGACTTCGAAAATGTTCTTTCTATTTACGGAAAAAGAACAGGGAAATCAAACCTATCTTCAGTGCAATAAAATTATTTGTGGTGAACACAAAAGAGTAATATGTCCGTCAAGCGAGGTCTCCCGTGGTCTAATGGCTAGCGCATTGGATTCATAAGCGGGAGATGGTGGGTTCGATTCCCAACCTCCGGCAGGAATTTTCTCATCCCACGGCTCGCTGGGAAAATTCCTCGCTGCACCCTGGATGTCGGCGCTAATGAACTAGATGTAGATGCGCCGAAAAAAAAAAATGTCCGTCCAGCTACGTCAAAATTAAATAAAATATTTTATATTATTTTGTGACAATTTTTTTTTTTTTTAATTTTTGTAATTAATTATAAATATATTTATAATAAATATACCTTTCTTTTATGTAACTTGTATTCATTTCTACCCCATTAACATCGTTATTTGGAAAATGAAGTTTTTCTACTAGGCGTCGTATCCGACACCGCCTTGTGGTATGTGTACTGAAAAACACCTTGTGGGAGGAGGTTTAGGACAAAAACCAATCACACTGCCTTCGACTGAAAATTGAATCGCCAATCATATAACTCGGATATCATAACAAATTTTTAGGAAAAACTACAAAGCTATAAAAAAATAATTTTCCTTAAAAAACGAATTATATTACAGAAATGAGAATCTAAGATTTTCCGTCATTTGTCGCTTCGTCCGGGATATAAACTAGATTTCGTGCAGGCTTAATAGAGAAAGAAGACTTATAGCTTTCCTAAATCGGAAAAAAATGTGTGTCAAAGATTAGGGAAGGAAAAAAAATTGCGATCAAGATTAATAGTGTTGGGGGTTTGATAAATTCACAAAAGTTCTTATTTCCTCAAATAGTGTATCACTTCGTGCCTAATAGTTCGACAAATAGTTCGTCATTTCGTTTATGAACTTTCTTTATAAACTAAACAATAACAGTGAATCACTTCGTGCCTAATAGTTCGACAAATAGTTCGTCATTTCGTTTATAAACTTTCTGTATAAACTAAACAATAATAGTGAATCATTTCGTGCCTAATAGTTCGTCATTTCGTTTATAAACTTCGTGCCTAATAGTTCGACGAATAGTTCGTCATTTCGTTTATAAACTTTCTGTATAAACTAAACAATAATAGTGAATCACTTCGCGCCTAATAGTTCTACGAATAGTTCGTCATTTCGTTTATAAACTTTCTGTATAAACTAAACAATAATAGTGAATCACTTCGCGCCTAATAGTTCGACGAATAGTTCGTCATTTCGTTTATAAACTTTCTGTATAAACTAAACAATTATTCAACTGAATCACATGTTACTTATTTAAATATATGAGAAACAAGTTTGTACAAAACAAGAAGTCCAGAAATAGAATTTTTCAAAACAGCGTTAATTTTACTTTGTGAGCTTCTAGAAAAGGGGGGGGGACAGCTTTATTCAATAAATAATGATTCCTGCCCAAATAAATTGGGTTACAATAAACACATTCATTCTTTCTAAAATTTATATTAGGAATGTCTGTTAATTTATTTTAGAATAAGAAAGAAAAATAATATATATATATGTGTGTGTGTCCTGCATTGAGATGTCATAACTTTAGGGGTTTATTCTGCTCCTCATTTGTAGTTCAGGGATGCAAAAATGAGCGTCCTATCTCAATATATAGCTGATTTGTTCAAACTTTTGTGTATTTTTAAAACTATTTTTTTTTTTAATGAAAAATTGTGTTTTCAGGATTTGTAGTCAATGTATCGTAAATAACGACCACATTTTTAGAATCTACATTAAATTTCCAACAGAAAACATCCGTTATTGAAATGTTGTCATTATACTAAGAGCCACATGTGTGAACTATTGTTATTAGCATTTTCTTAATTTATTCAATATTTTCTTAATTAGCTATTTATATTATATTTATATTTCGTTCTTTCAGAAAAAAAAAATCAGTCTAATATTCTCTGATTTCTAAGGCAAAACCAATAAATTTGCTTTAGAAGAAGCCCTTCTGAACACATTCATTAATTTCAAACGGTGATGGTGGTGTCCCATCCTTACCACATCTACACACTTTTTGCTCCGATTAAGGGTTGGAGGACACTTCGGAATCAAGGCGGAAAGATAACAGAAAAACATATTGAACTAAAAATGAAGTGCAGATATAAACCCTTATAGTTATGACATCTGAATGCGGGACACAGTATATATATATATTGTACGTATGAGCTTTCGTTGCTATTTCTCATGAGTAAATTCGGATTGTGTGACCGGATCTACTACATATACAGGTTTTTCGCCCTATATATAGGGAGGACTGGAACTAACAAGTAGGTGATAAAGTACCATCAAGATAAACTATATCTCAGAAAGGACATAAAAACAATCCCAATGTAAGGAAGAGTGATTATACAGAATATAGAGCCCCAATCCACAAAATTGGATTTATTTCAGCTCGGGAGAAAAGCCATTTGTAGAAACAAACGATCAGTCGGACGGAGTAGAAATGGAAGAAATACATTCCAAGCTCTTGTTGCGAAATAAGAAGGGCAATTTGACAATTTCACCGGAGCTATTGTAGAGGGAGTCAACTCCAAATGGATGTCTGGCATCACTAGAGCCTATAGGAGTGCGGTCTGAGGGTGGGGTGGGGGTTGGAGGAGGTGGAGTGGGGGGTTTAAAAAGGGAGGGGGTAGAGCGACACCAATTGGTATAAAAGGGATTGGATAAAAAGCTAGAGGACATTTGTCTTCAATCCATCACCAAGGAGCAACAGTCTTCTTACAATCGACTGCAGATTACAATAGTATGAGCCTTCAATCACCATATGACCACTTTTTCTTCAATCCCCATATGACCATCATATGAATGTTTTCTTTCTAACTATAAGGACGATAACCTACTCCTGACTTCCACCAATTCAGTGATGACGAGAAATGCCATAACACAAAGGACACGAAGAACAGGTCGTAAAAATACAAAAGAGGCAACGGTCATATTTTTAATCCGCCGTTGATCGCGCCGTGTACATTTCCCTCACACTTGCCGTAAATTTCTTTCAATGTGAATATTTAATTTAGTTAATTCTGATATTTTTCAATTTGTCATTTTAACTTCACGCAGCTTACAATTGATTTTCAAAGAAAAAAAGGTTGCCATGTTAGGCCTCTACAAAACTTTGTGTTCGAAAAAAATGGGAGCGTGAGGGAACAGCTCACGACGCAACCACTCGTGTCACTGAACTAGTCCTGCGCGGGGGGAGCTTCCAGACCTTCCCAGACTCCTCTATCTCCTACGTTTACAATCTAACTCTTGTCAGTACACGGCAGAGCAGGGCACAAATCGACTAAATGATTATCAAATCGATTAGATTTTACTTATGACTAATCAATCATAGGATAAAATAAGTTAATCACAACTCGAGTTAATCATTAACCATAGGTCATACTAATCATAAGTGAAGTTAGTCATCAATCAATCGTTACTCGTCAATCATTCATAGTCTGTACTAATGATTGACATGACTAATGTTGTAAATACTTTTAGTATTAGACTTATACCAATTTGTTTACACATACTATCTATACATTGGGCTTTGGAATTCATTCATGAACCAGCCAATCATCAATCATAAATCCTGGCCTTTTTTTAGTCTTTAATCATTAATCTGAGTAAGGTTAGTCAGTAATCGTCAATCATTAGTCAAAGCATGTTTAATCAATTATCATCAATCATAGGCTAGAAAGCTGTTAGTCCTCACTAATTAGTCAAGGTATCTGTTAAGCCGGAAAACGGCAAGATATTCACAAATTATGAGTCAGAGAATTAAAGTTTTTGAAGCAACAGATTCCAACCGCTGCAACACTTTTTTCATTGGAATTTGAGCGAAAAAAATCTTAACGCTTACGATTTTGTATTCATAGGCTTAAAGATAAACTTTACAATTATTTGGCGAAGGGGTTACAATAAAAACACACAAGCACTGTTTTTCGAAAATATAAAGGAAAATCCAAAAATTATGTTTTCTGTTCTGGAAAACCACCGATTGTGTTATGCATAAGCATTGGTTTTTGTTCTTTTTTTTTTATTTATTTATTAATTTAATGAAATTACATTCTGTAAAATAATACATTTTGTAAAGTGCTCAGATAAACCGGTTTTGTTCTATGAAAGAAAATATATTAAAACTTTCTGACCTAAGCTTTCCAAAAGTTACCAGGGAAAAGTTTACAATGGAATATTCTTTATTACAGTTTTTGCGAATCAGACATTCTTGTCACCTTTTATCTAGTTTTTGTATAGATACTTTGAAGTCCATTGACCTAAATTATCTAGGTTTGTATAATACAATAGCACAATAGAGAATAGACGGAACAAGACTGCTTCGAGTTTAATCTATACAACCAAGATACTGAAAATTTATGATCCAAGTTTGCTTAGTCTAGAAAATACACAACTTGGAATTGTAGCAGATAAAGACAGTACTTCAAGAGAAATATGGTAATATAACTTTATAATTGAATTAATATATATATATATATATATATATATATATATATATATATACATATATATATATATATATATATATATATCCATATTTATGCCTGACATAATGATGACGTAGGGGCAAGGTTAGCTCAGTGGTAGAGTACTGGACTAATAAGTTGAAGGACCTGAGTTCAAATCCTGAACAAGCACTAAAGGTTGTTATCTTCTAGTGTCTTCGTTCATGGGTTGGATTCGGCCTCACTAACCGTCCCTAGGCCAACCCTGCCTTTAATTAATTTATTAATGGGTACCTTGGGTGCTAATGACTCTAGCAGTCGAAGCAGCAAAGGGGAAAATCATGGGGCCGGATTCTTTATCCATATGTTGTAATACATTTTTTAAAAATAACTACAAAAACAAGGAAGAACCGTGCAAACGGGGTTTCGATGCCTATCATAATTCTATGGGAAAAAACGTTTGCATGCATTCTTCATCTGAAACTCGAGAACAAAAAAGGCATTTTAATTTATTCGAGTAGTATTTTTGTTAGGGGAGAGGTAATTCAGCTTGGGTGAATGTGTTCAGCACTCAAAAAAACTATTTCCTTTAGTCCAAACTAAGAAGGGAATGACATGATTTGTTCTCCGGGGGAAGAATAGAATTAATTAATTACAACCATTTAGTAATTATTTTTGTTGTGGTGGTGTTGTAGTTATATATATATATATATATATATATATATATATATATATATAAAAAAAAATCACGTGTCTGTCTGTTTTTCTGTTTGTCTGTTTGTTTGTTCCTTATACAAATCCACACCGTTTGACCGATTTGGACCAAACTTGGCAGACAGGTAGGTCTTGATACGGGAAATCTCCTAGGCTAGGTCAAAAAAAATCTACCAGCTGTCTATCTGTATGTTTGTACCTTATACAAATCCGCACCGTTCGTCCGATTTTGAATAAACTCGATACCGTCTCCACACCGTTCGTCCGATTTTGACTAAACTCTGTACACATGTAGATCATAATCTGGGGAGTGTCGTAGACTAAGTCAAAAACGCCTTATAACTGTCTGTATGTAAGTTTGTCCCTTATAAAAATCCACACCGTTCGTTCGATTTTGACTAAGCTCGGTACACATGTAGATCTTAATCTGGGGAGTGTCTTAGGCTAAGTCAAAAACGTCTTATAATTGTCTGTCTGTATGTTCGTCCCTTATACAAATCCACACCATTCGTCCGATTTCGACTAAACTCAGTACACATGTAGATCTTAATCTGGGGAGTGTCTTACGCTAAATCAAAAACGTCTTATAACTGTATGTCTGTATGTTTGTCCCTTATACAAATCCACACCGTTCGTTCGATTATGTTTGTCCCCCATACAAATCCACACCGTTCGTCCGATATCGACTAAACTCGGTACACATGTAGATCTTAATCTGGGGAGTGCCGTAGGCTAAGTCAAAAACGTCTACCAGCTGTCTGTCAGTAAGTTTGTACCTCATACAAATGTACGCCGTTCGTCCGATTTTGACTAAACTCGGTACACAGGTAGATCCTAATCTGGAGAGTGCCGTAAGCTAGGTCAAAAACCTCTACCAGCTGCAGTCTGTACGTCCAAAGTCGTCTAGGACACAAAGTTGGGAGGTCACGGGTTCGAAACAGTTACAGGTTCGTGTTATTAGATTTTAATAATACTCTTTTGGTTTCTAATTTTTTTAGGCTCTTCTATATGCAGAAAGTAGGTGTAGCATGGCACGCCGGGTAACAGCTAGTATATACATATATATATATATATATATATATATATATATATATATATATATTTATATATATATATATATATATATATATTTATATATATATATATATATTTATATATATATATATATATATATATATATATATATATATATATATATGAATTATACAATTAAACACCTTAAGAAGAACTCCAAACTTTCAAAATTTATTATTAATCATTAGAAAAATCTCCTAAGTAGCAATCCTATATTAACTAGCTAATCCTTAACCTTAATCCTCTAATAAGAGAATACAATATAAGTAAATAGTAACCTAAAGACAATAAAAATTACTTATGCTACGATCATAAACAGCACTTGTCTCTATAAAACTAAGTAAAAACATATATGAGTAGAACACAAGCATGATTCAGATTTGATAAAAATAAACACAAAAAACAAAGAAAAACCTAAATAACCATTGGAGTTTTAATTTAACCACAACTCCAAAGATTGTTTGTAGTACAAAGATTGTTTGGCACTTGAAAGATAATGAAAAATTACTAAATAAATATAAGAGAAAAACAAGAATATATACAAAAATTAAATATATAGTGAATTACATACAGTAAACATGAATATATTGTATTTTTATTCTATATATTCATGTTTAAAAAGAGCAAGCAATTATACAAACTATATACCCAAGCTAATATAACTACATTCTAATAAACTAATAATGAATTATCAGTCTAATTTGTTAAATTTATTATTTTATTGAGCATCTTGTATTGGCCATCTGCCGAAGATGACACTAGATCCTTTCAGAATATATATATATATATATATATATATATATATATATATATATATATTGTAACGTGCAGTATAAGGGGGGTTCGGAATGCAAATGAATTAAAAGAAGTGTCAATACCAAGAAGTCAAATAAAAGATAAATAAATAAAGTTCGATCCATTCCCACGCACAAATATTCCCATGAATAGGAAAATTGTAATAAAATTTCATATTAGGCACAAATATTCCCATGAATAGGAAAAATTGTAATAAAATTTCGTATTACGCACAAATATTCCCATGAATAGGAAAATTGTAATAAAATTTCGTATTAGGCACAAATATTCCCATGAATAGGAAAAATTGTAATAAAATTCCATATTAAGCACAAATATTCCCATGAATAGGAAAATTGTAATAAAATTTCATATTAGGCACAAAATATTCCCATGAATAGGAAAAATTGTAATAAAATTTCATATTAGGCACAAATATTCCCATGAATAGGAAAAATTGTAATAAAATTTCATATTAGGCACAAATATTCCCATGAATAGGAAAAATTGTAATAAAATTTCATATTAGGCACAAATATTCCCATGAATAGGAAAAATTGTAATAAAATTTCATATTAGGCACAAATATTCCAATGAATAGGAAAAATTGTAATAAAATTTCATATTAGGCACAAATATTCCCATGAATAGGAAAAATTGTAATAAAATTTCATATTAGGCACAAATATTCCCATGAATAGGAAAAATTGTAATAAAATTTCATATTAGGCACAAATATTCCAATGAATAGGAAAAATTGTAATAAAATTTCATATTAGGCACAAATATTCCCATGAATAGGAAAAATTGTAATAAAATTTCATATTAGGCACAAATATTCCCATGAATAGGAAAAATTGTAATAAAATTTCATATTAGGCACAAATATTCCAATGAATAGGAAAAATTGTAATAAAATTTCATATTAGGCACAAATATTCCCATGAATAGGAAAAATTGTAATAAAATTTCATATTAGGCACAAATATTCCAATGAATAGGAAAAATTGTAATAAAATTTCATATTAGGCACAAATATTCCCATGAATAGGAAAAATTGTAATAAAATTTCATATTAGGCACAAATATTCCCATGAATAGGAAAAATTGTAATAAAATTTCATATTAGGCACAAATATTCCAATGAATAGGAAAAATTGTAATAAAATTTCATATTAGGCACAAATATTCCCATGAATAGGAAAAATTGTAATAAAATTTCATATTAGGCACAAATATTCCCATGAATAGGAAAAATTGTAATAAAATTTCATATTAGGCACAAATATTCCCATGAATAGGAAAAATTGTAATAAAATTTCATATTAGGCACAAATATTCCCATGAATAGGAAAAATTGTAATAAAATTTCATATTAGGCACAAATATTCCCATGAATAGGAAAAATTGTAATAAAATTTCATATTAGGCACAAATATTCCCATGAATAGGAAAAATTGTAATAAAATTTCATATTAGGCACAAATATTCCCATGAATAGGAAAAATTGTAATAAAATTTCATATTAGGCACAAATATTCCCATGAATAGGAAAAATTGTAATAAAATTTCATATTAGGCACAAATATTCCAATGAATAGGAAAAATTGTAATAAAATTTCATATTAGGCACAAATATTCCCATGAATAGGAAAAATTGTAATAAAATTTCATATTAGGCACAAATATTCCAATGAATAGGAAAAATTGTAATAAAATTTCATATTAGGCACAAATTAGATAAAAGAAACCATAACTCTGCGCTTAGTTATCGTAGGGACTTGAATGAAAATCCTCAATGATTAGGAAAGGAAATACTATTTAATGCCAGGTGATGCAAAATCACAGCGATCCAGCATCCAGCGGAAAACGCACGGCCGGCGGAGGATCGACAAGCGGGGATGCTGATAACAACTGCAGGCAGTATGACGAATGCAAGGGCTTATCCCCTCCAGAGAAGAAGGGCCCTGAAGAGAGACAGCCGGACAGGACGCACGCAGGGGACTGAGGAGACACGTGGCTGTAGGCGAAGCTATCCCTTTCTTCTGGCATCATGAGGACGAAGCTGTAGGAAACCAGGCGAAGAAGACGGACAGCGCAGGTCTGATATTTAAATTAGTCCCTGAGTAGGCTGTATTATAAAATTGCCGGCTATTTTATGGTTTAATATTATGTCTAAAAGAAATTATGCCATCAGTCTAGATTAAAATTATATATATAAAAAAAAAGAATTAATGCATACAAATTTAAAATGGGAATATTTATATAATTGTAAAAATAACCGTTGTTCACAACTACGTCGTAAGAGTAACATCAGAGAGCCAACCAATAGGAAATACAGATTCATATTCAAATTTGTGTCCATAATTTAACAAAAACCTTGTTTTCTTTTTCTCTTTTTTTATTGAATAATAGGTAATATAGCATTCAAGAGGAGCCAGGATGGAAGGAGGAAACAGGTAATAGTGTAATACTAACCATAGATATCGTCGATACAAAAGCAAACTAACGAATATGAAAAAATGCATCTTTCATTGTCCATCTTTAATAATTTCTACTGGACATATTTACGGTAAATTCTTCAATCTGACTTCACTCTATTAAAGGGAAAGCATTCCACTATCAAAAGGTCAAATCTGCCGAATATTTGACTGTCCAAAAAAAAGTTATGAATAAATACTTTTCCACTCTGAAAAGTGGTGATTTTCATATTCGTTAGTTTGCTTTTGTATCGACGACATTAGGTTTCTTTCCCCCCATAGATTATATGTGTGATATAATTAACCATTTTTCTATTATGCCGGTATTATGATTCGCCCCAAATTAATTTGACAGTAAACGGGCCCACGAGATAGGTAAAACCTCCCTGAGAGTAAAATTCCTTAAATAAAGAGCTCACGTAATTTTATCGACAACTTTTTATTGTAACCACATAAATGAACGTACGTTACAATATATATATGTATGTATGTGATGAGAAAATTCCTGCTGCAAGTGGGACTCGAACCCATCATCTCCCGCATGAGAAAGTGATGCATCAGCCACTAGACCACGGGGAGACCCGCCTATCGTCATGCTTCGATTTGAGGTGTCATTTTGGATAAATTTTCATAATAGATTAATAAATAATAATAAATGTGTTTATTCTATGCTATCCAAATGATATTAAGGATAAAAAACGGAAGCGAGCTAAGATGACGCACTTCCTGCGGTAGAACCTTTTATTTATTAATATTAGTATTGTCTGTTTTATGAGAATGTTTCATGAATTGGGATTAAATTATTCACCTTCCTGAGGAATGGCCGGATACTTGGACATGGTAGAATGAATATTTACAGAAATACACTTTGTAAAATGAATCCCAGAGGCTTAATAATTTGAAGGAAGATGAAAACAAAAAAGATGACTTATAGCCAGGCGGAAGTTAGGACTTGTCGCAGTGCAGAAGGGAAATCCCCAGTCCTCTAGACGTGGAAAACATGCGAAGCAGTCCTTAGACGGAGGGGCGCCAGGAAATAGGCTCGAAACACACACCAATTCAAACACTTCCAGAAATAATTAAAGAAACAACTATGTAAAGATATAACTGAATAAAATAACATTCAAAGAAATTGTGTGTATTTATATATATATATATATATATATATATATATATATATATATATATATATATGTGTGTGTGTGTTGTTTATTCGGCATCTGTCTCCAGCGGTCTTGCTCTTCCTGTCATCGCAATATTTCGCCGGATTCCTCTCCAGCTTCTTCAGGCAATCATTCATCCTTGCTGGTTGGTAAGGGAATGGCTGACATTCCCTTACCAACCATTTCCCTTACCAACCAGCAAGGATGAATGATTGCCTGAAGAAGCCGGAGAGGAATCCGGCGAAATATTGCGATGACAGGAGGAGCAAGACCGCTGGAGACAGATGCCGAATAAACAACACATTAAATTCCCAGCGAAGTAGCTTGAAAAATAGCATATATATATATATATATATATATATATAGATAAAGTTTAAAACTCCCTCTATAACATTCTTTTTATTTCCCTGAAGCCATCATTGGGCGTAAAGTAACATCTTGAATTTGAATGCACATATACTCGTGTCACATTCCAATAAAATACAATAAAGAACGCAAAACTTTTTAAATGAATTAAAAAAATAAAATGAAGGGAGATTTGATATGTACTGCTCAGAAACGTAATCATTGTGCTTAGATTTATTGTCTGATGAAACAATATGAATGACTAAGCAACAGTAACCGTGAAAGAAACAAAACAAAAACGTGAAAAGAGTAATTGTAACATTAATATCCACTCCATAACACAGATAGTCCAATTCCAGGAACGGTTCATCCCTATAGGGAATCCTAGAGAGATGTGAAGGGAAAAACTAGCCGAGAAAGGTAAATTGTCGAGTTCTAAAAAGCTTGCCGGGATTGCAACAAGACGATGAATATGTGATGAAGAGTCTGGTTGTTTGTGTCCTGTTATTGTTGTGTCAGCCAACTCTGGAGATATCGTAGTTTAGCTGTTTTTGCCAATTCCACCGGCTCTCTCCGCCTAGGTTTATTTATGGCAGCAGCTCCCCTCCAAATCTCTGGGAGGCTTCAATTATATTTTTTCCTACTATGTTGGCAATAGTTGACTATATTAGACGTTTTATATATTATATATATATATATATATATATATATATATATATATATTTATATATATACACACACACAAGGTGATTAAGGTCTAAGTAGCCAAACTCTAGGAGGTGATTTTGGACGTAATTTCCAACAAAAAAATTCATTTGAACTATGGTCCAATTCCGAAAGTAAACTAGTATTTTTAAGCAAAAATGGAATAGTTGGGATTCGGCTAAAAAAAAACTTCAATACGATTTTTGTAAAAAAAAATCTATATTTGGCTCTCTGGTAGCCTTCGTCAGCTAAAATGACAAGAAAAGAAAAAAACAGAAATTTATACACAGAAAAAAAAGTTTATAAGTAAGATAAGTAACAGATCTATAAATACAATTCAACTTATTATAAAAGAACAATTTGAAGTTAAGTTATTAGAACAATTATGTTATTAATAAACAGGTAAAGTGAACATTAGTGTATATCTAGAAATTAGTTCTAGAAGATTCATAGAAACATAAAAAAACAATTTTATTGAAGTGTATACAGGTAAATAGGTGCTAATAATAATATTAATTAATTTTTAACAGAGAAATAAGATACTACATACCAATGAAAGTGCCGGGAGGCAGACGAAGACAAAGTTGACAGTTAAGTAACCATTCTGGAAGTGTCTAGGAAAAATGGGATCTACTAGGGTATATGCAACTGAAAACAAACCAGGTAGTGGGAGAAAGTCGGTAGGGATCAATGGCCTTTTTATGACATTTTATGACAGGAAAGGAGAAAAAGGTGTCAATGGAAGGATACACAAGGGGCATGGGAATATACTAGGTGGGAGGTCGGGAGAGAATCTAATCTTCATGATAGTATTTTTAAATCTCTTTCAACACAGAAATGAGCGGGTACTCTGTTCAAATTGACAAAATTGTAATTGAAATTTTGGCACGTTTTTTAGTGTGATCTAAAGAGTGCCAAATACATCACGCAAAAGATAAATTAATAAAAATTTGTAAAACACAAAATGTGACATATCACTCAAATAAAAAAACCTTTTCTAACTATTTCTTTGAGTTACTCTTTATTGCTTCTGGACAGGACCATTGATTCCCAGAGTTTGGAAAATAGAAGTTGAGTAATCCATAATTTTATCACACAAGGCATTTGAAAGTAACAAAAATCCATTCTAAACATAAGGGAGTCAATCGTTCAACCTATCCCTCAATAAGCTTCCTCTTCAATTTCACTTCTCCTTTCGGAATCGGACCATAGTTCACATGATCTTTTAGTTGGAAATTACGGCCAAAATCACCTCCTAGAGTTTGGCTACTTGGACCTTAATCACCTTTTGTATATATATATAAAACGAGTAATATACGTACAATAGACAACTATTGCCAACATAGTAGGAAAAAATATAATTGAAGCCTCCCAGAGATTTGGAGGAGGGCTGCTGCCATAAATAAACCTAGGCGGAGAGAGCCGGTGGAATTGGCAAAAACAGCTAAACTACGATATCTCCAGAGTTGGCTGACACAACAATAACAGGACACAAACAACCAGACTCTTCATCACATATTCATCGTCTTGTTGCAATCCCGGCAAGCTTTTTAGAACTCAACAATTTACCTTTCTCGGCTAGTTTTTCCCTTCACATCTCTCTAGGATTCCCTATAGGGATGAACCGTTCCTGGAATTAGACTATCTGTGTTATGCAGTGGATATTAATGTTACAATTACTCTTTTCACGTTTTTGTTTCGTTTCTTTCACGGTTACTGTTGCATAGTCATTCAGATTGTTTCATTAGAGAATAAATCTAAGCACAATGTTTATGTGAAGGTAGGGATTGTCGAGGTTCGGTCATTGCTTCTAAATAAAACTACATTTTACTTGTAAAAATGGTTTTATTGTTGCCGAGGTGATATCCGTTCTGTTTCTTATTTTATTGCAAAGATATTGTAACTTTCTCTATTTTCCTGTATTCAAAATGTACTACTCAATTTTTTGGGGAAATATCTTTATTGGTAATTCTGTACGTCATACTCTCAAAGGGAAAAATAAATGAACAAAAACAGACATAAGGGAAGATACAACGGGGAAAAACAAAAAGAGAAAGAAGCTTATGCATTGATAGGCGGGCCTTAGGAGTATTCAGAATTCCAGCTGAAGTCCCAAAGAGATTCGAAAGAAAGATATAGGAAAAGAAGGGAGTTTATACCTCTATGGAAGAGGAGAGGTAGAAGAAGAAGGGGGAATATCCTATGACGTCAGAAAGTTCAGAGCAACCTGAATACAAAACACCACTACAAGTCCCAAGAGTACCTCGCTGCTATTATCTCCTTATCTTTCCCATCGACAGTTATTCACAATCGATAGTAACACTTCCGTTCGATTGCCATCTTTCTACGGCCATTTACTGCCTAATTCTCAGGAAGTTTGTTAGTTTATTTCGTTCAAAGATTCTTTATTATATATATATATATATATATATATATATATATATATATATATATATATATAGGGGGCGAGGTTAGCTCAGTGGTAGAGCACTCGACTAATGAACTGGAGGACCAGGTTCAAAACCCGAGCGCGCACTAAAGATTTTTTCTTCTAGTGCTGCCGTTCGAGGGTTGGATTTGGGGTCCCAGATCGTCCCTAGGCTCACCCAGCCTTTAATTAATTAAATTAATAATGGGTACCTTGGGTGCTAATGACTCTAGCAGTCGAAGCAGCCAAGGGGAAAATCAGGCGGCCGGAGCATAGTGTTGACCACACTATCTCCCTAGTGTGCCGTATGGTCAAGAATCAGATACCTCTACAGTATCTGCCCCTCTGGGCACTTGTGGCCTGTTACGGGACTGATTTTTTATATATATATATATATATATATATATATATATATATTCTCTCTGTTGGCCTTATAGGTCAAATAATATTAAATTGCTTTTTTTTACATTCCATATATTTTTGTCGCGTTTCTGGCAGCTTAAGTCCTTTTTTTTATAACAATTATCTCTCATATTGATTTTAGCGAATATGGCATATACAGGGTGCATCGGAAGGAGATGTCAATACTCAAAGGTGTGAAACTAGAGCAAAACTATAGTTATAAGCTGCCAACTTCACGTTTGTATATTGTTTTGCTGTATGTTTTGTGTGCGTGCATGTATGTGTGTGGGTGAGTGGTTGTGTCAGAAGAGACTTCAAAATTGAAAATAAAGTCTTTATATTAAATATCCTACAAGTTACACATAATAATGATTTTCTTCTTGCAATAAAAAAAACAAAAATTATTATTTATTACTAACGCAATTTGTCATTCTTTATTTTCTTATATTCTATACATTAAATTATGAAATCGATTATTTGGTTTGATTTAATTAGTTATTTTATTTTATATTAATATTATTTTTTTTTTTTTAATTTTAATTTTTAATTTTGTTTATTTTTTTATTTTTTTTATTTATTATTTTTTTTTAAATTTATTTATTTTTTTTTTCAGAAATTGAATATAATGAATTTATTTTCTTTACCCTTTATATAGTTTTTATTGATTATTTTTATGTGAGAAAATCACCTTGCCGTTGTGAAGCTCCGTGAATTAATAAATATTGTTTTGCTCCATTAAAGGTTATTTAGAAAACCGTGTTTTTTTTTGTTTTTTTGTTTTTTTTGGAAACCTACAATTTTCTTTGATTGTGCGCATTATTTTTTAACGTGACATTACTTTTTAAATCGGCTTAAATTTACTGTAAGGCTAATAAACTTTTAATGTACACAAGTGTTTTTTTTTTTCAAATTACAATAACTGTTCAAAAAGATAATATTAGTACAACATTCTAACCAGCGACAAATTTTCGAGAATCCCTACTCTTCCAAAAAACATTTTGTATGGTGCCGAATCTTGTCGTCCGAAACAGTTGTTAAATTAAATTACCTTCCCAACAGCATTCTCAGAACTGAGGTTACTTCTAATTTAATTGGAAATTTAGAGCTGTCTACAGGTAACCATTTTTTTTTCTGGCCACGCCCACGTTGCTTAACTTTGTTATTCAGCGGGAAACGGAGTATTTAACGTGGCAATGACATGATTTGTTAAAAATATTTTGGGTCCTCAGCATGAAAAAAAATTATGTATATATATATATATATACACATATATATTTCGTGGAAGGGCAATATGGTGAAAAATTATTTCTCTAATACAATAATCCCCCGAACAACGCATTAATTTCGCATATTACACTTATATCTAGGTGTATTAATGCAGACTTTATGTCAGTACAAGAAATAATAATGACCAAATAATTATATTATTAAAAAAAAACAGAGATAATACATTTTAATTTGATTAGCAAACATCTGCTCCCATTACCACAGAGAATAACAATTAAAAGATGAATTCAGAAATAAATAATACTCCAGAAATGTCAAGTTTAATCCAGTGACATTTAAATAAAATGTAACTTCGTCGAATATTATATTCATTGCCCATTTGAGTTTAAATCTTTTAAAGTATTTTCTACCTTGTCCGTCGGAGTTATATATATATACTAGCTGACCCGACAAACGCTGTTTTGCCATATAAATTATTTCTAGTGAATATTTTGGTAATGAAATAATAATCCCGTACCTGTTGCAGGATCTCGTTGTTTAATATTTATACAATATCAGTCTTGTCCCTTCCAGAACATTAGCGGATATTGGATAGCGTCGTGTGAATGGAGTGTATCAGCAATGGACTCAAGATTATTATTTCTTCTTCGAATCAGGATACCTCGTGTAGCTGCACGGTCACCAACCACGATTCCAGCTACGTCATCAGCAACAGGTGCATTGAATCTAATCTCCAGATGGTTCTTTATCAGGATTCATGACAATAGCGTGATTATCACTTTGTAATTTGTAAATGTGTGATTTAAATAATTTCAACAGTGCATTCTGCTCGTTCAATAGATCGTCCAGCTTACTGACTATGCGCCTGGCAGACCGTGAATTGAGTTTAATGTAGCCCCAACGTGCATCCACGCGATTGGCGAGTGCGTTTTTGGAGTCCTCACCTCCCATAAAGTAAATTTGTAAAAATTAATGTGGTTCGTTTAGCATTAGCAATGATCCCACTTTCTGATAAACTTGGCCTTTGATTTTGAATGTTGAATTAAATTGTTGACCATGTTTTAATATTCCGGCTGCTCCGAACGATGTCATTTGGAAATATGAATTGAATGTTGGAATGGCGGAATTGAAAAATTGGAGGCCCGGTTGCCGCGTGTGTTAAGGTGTGAGCTCTCCTTGCCAAAGATTGTGGATTCGATTCCCACTAAGGGGTGGTGGCTTTTCTTTAGAAAAAAGAAAAGGCGCCAGCCCAATCCTAGAAAAGGGTGATAACCTATAAATTACCTGTCCCAAAATTCGAAGTTAATAATAATGGACGTTAAAATTTGTAATTTAAAGAATGTTTGAATTAACTTCTGACCTGTTACAGGTTAGAATCTGGAGCCAGATTTCTCTTTGTCAAAAGATCATATGTTGAATAAAACTACATTTTATAATTAAAATTTTAACGTCCTTTATTATTAACTACGAAAAAATAATTAAAATTAAAATTGATTTATTATAATTAAAGTAATAATATCACCCGCGGCTAAATACACCCTTCCAAACGATAAAAAGTACTAATATCATTATTATAAAATTGGGATTGGTGGTAGAAGATCGTTAATTCAGGGTTGTATGTATTTTTTAATGCTAAATCATAAAAAAATAACAATTAAATATTTTGTACAAACAACTAAACTATGTTTTTGGGGGTGGCCCCCCTTGTCACTTAGGGGTATAAAATTTAGCCATTAACCTATTCTTAAACCTACTCAATATAGATTAAATTTCATCAAAATCGGTTAAGCCGGAGGAGTATAAACACTAAAACTATGACACGAGAATTTTACATGATTTATATATATATATATATATATATATATATATATATATATATATATAAATATATATAAAAATCACGGGTCTGTCTGTTTGTTCCTTATACAAATCTACACCGTTTGACCGATTTTGACGAAACTTGGCACACAGGTAAGTATTGATACGGGACATCTCCTAGGCTAGGTCAAAATAGTCAAATTTCAAAATTTGGTCAAAAGTTTTGTTAAAGAAAAATTGGCTACACTGAACCATTCAGATTCTGACGGCATTTTGAATCGACGTCCATTTTGAATAATGTCTCAAATTTATTTGTTGATGTTCTTGATAATTAGAATAACTCGAACTCATTGATGACTTTACATCATTACATAATCATGTAATGCAGTTCATTTCAATTTTATATCAACAGTCACTGTCTAACTAAGGAGCGCTGGCCTTTCTATGATAAGAGCTATCTACTCGCAGCCTGTGCTGCTAGCCTATGTCGGCTGTTTTGTGAATTCCTGTGGTGCTTGCCTCTGCCGGCTGCATTATGAATTACTAGACCGATATAAACAAATTCACACCGTTTGACCGATTTCGACGTACCTGGGTATACAGGTAGATCTTGATACAGGGAGGGTCAAAGGCAGAAAGTAGGTGTAGCATGGCACGCCGGGTAACAGCTAGTATATATATATATATATATATATATATATATATAATATGTACCTAATACTAGGTAAACTAAATTTTAACCTCTTCAGTCCCCCAAGAATAAACCCCTTAAGAAAGCACTTGGTGTGGTATAATAAAAATAAGCAATCCCCCAGAAGCAAACATATCAAGGATAAGAAGACCCAATCCAGCACAGCAAACATACTTATGCTGTAGATTCACAAATTCAGAATAGCACCCGATATAGTACACACCATCCCAGTCATGTGTGCTCAACGCTCAATCTAGCCAATGTTTATACAGTAGAAAACGAGTCAAGATACTCAACATTTCCAACAGATATATTAAAAATGGAATAGATTCTTAGGGGGGAATTCTACCTTGTAACTTTTTTTTTATGGAATAGCGCGGTTCCGTTCTTATCCCTAGTCTCATTTGGAAAGATTAAAATAGAAACAGTTATTATTTTGGTTCCACCTTTCTTGGCAGGTCTTGATATAAATCAAGACCTGTCCAGGTACGATCATAAGATATTACCTGGATGGGTCGGCAACCCAAGAAAGGCCCACCCATCCAGGCAGTTGAAAAAAGTCACAAGGTCTTGGAATCTCTCTCTTGGAAATCTATATTTCTAACAATAAATTGTTTTTATGATTTTACTTAACCTGTTTTATTATCAAATACATTATTCAACTATAAGAGACTAAAAAATAACAAGGAATAAAAACAGACAAAAAGAACCGTTCGAATAAACAAAATCAATTACTTCAAAGAAGTACCTGTTCTCCGATTGACATCGCCTAGTCAAAACTTTCTTCAGGACATTTTTTTGTAGAGCATTTAGTAAGCTTTCGAATGGTAACCTTCCGTTTACCATGATTGTCAACCGTTTTCGAGATATAAATGAAAGTATACGAGGTTCCCAAAGCTTTTCATGTCTGTTAATAAAATATTCAATATATGCAATATCTGTTCAAAAAAATTTATATTCATAAAAAATTCTAGTTAGCGACACATTTTCGAGAGTTCAAAACTACTCTTCCAAAATATATTCTTAAAACTGCTGAATCTGAATAAAGTTGTAAAATTTAATTACTCTTCCGACGGTATACTCAGAACTGAGACTGTCTCTCAATTTGATAATGTAACTGGAAATTTAGGGGGGAAACACCTTTTCGTTGATGGACGTGCACCTGAAAAATATCCCTGATAATGTTTCATTTTAAGCATGAAATAAATGATTTGTTCAAAATATTTTCTGGTGTTCTTCTTTAAAGTCGATTTTATATATTCTTATTATTAGTTAAAAACTAAAGCTATTATGAAACCAGAACATATTAGATTCTTGTTTGGCTTTTAGATGTAATCTTTTTTTTTTTTTTTGTAAATATTATTATAAATATCATAATCACTTTATCATTTCGTCAAAGCAAATGCCAAGTATCGAATGTGAAAAAACGCATTTTTCAATTTCTATCTTTATTGATTGCTCTGGGACTGATGTACGGCAAACTCTTGAATCCAAGTTCAGTCCGTGAAAGGAGGATGTAACCACAGTCAAAAGGTAGAATCTGCCGACTATTTGACTGTCCAAAAGCAAAGGGATGAAGAGAAGTGTTTTCAATCTGGAAAGCGGTGATTTTCACATTCGATACTTTGCATTTGTATCGGCGATTTGTATCATTCTCGCTCAGCATTTATAGCAAAATTGGTAAGTCAACTTTTCTGAAAATAAACTTCCTCACAGAGGATGGCAAATTTGTAACCGTGAAATTTGAGTAATCTTCCTTGACTAATTTGTCTATCTCGTAGTTTCTGGATTATCTAATTAATCAGAGACATTCACTCGGAATTAGAAACCGTAATTAGACAGAATGCGAAGGAGTCGGAGGAGGAACATAAAAGGAAGTTGGAGGAATATATTCTGAAATTTCGCAAACTAAAACATTCCAGCTGTTTAAAACACCATTTCTCTGGATAATCGTATCTAATTACTTCTAATAATGTAATAATTTACCCTTAGAATAAAAGGACACGAATAAACAATAAAAAAAAGTAATTGTTTCTTGCCAAGGCAGAAGATCTATGAATAAAATTTCAAATTAACATAATAACCTACAAGATTGTGGCTCATATTCTTAACAATATAAATACATTTAAATGATATATTTAAGTGGGTTTGTGTAAAATGGAGAAAATCCCCTCCAAAAAATACATAAATAACAATTATTAAAAAAGTCAAGGAAGAAACAATTATTTTTTGAGTAAATATGATAAAATAAATGGAATATAAATAAATTAATAACGGAGGAAAATAAAGATAAATTTAATCTAGAATAAAACTTTCTTTCCCTTATCTTGCATCAATTCAAGGTCCGGATCAATCAGTATGTTACTATTTTCTCTCTCTCTCTCTCTCTCTCTCTCTCTCTCTCTCTCTCTCTCACTCTCGCTCTCTCTCTCTCTCTCTCTCTCACTCTCTCTCTCACTCTCTCTCTCACTCTCGCTCTCTCTCACACACACACTCTCTCTCTCACTATTTCTCTTGTCTTGCTCGCTCCGTCCCTCTTTTTCTCTCTCTCTCTCTCTCTCATTCTCACTCTCTCACACACACACACTCTCTCACTCTCTCTCGTACTCTCTATATCTCCCATCTCTCACTATCTCAGCTCAATATCGCCGGCAAACAAAGCCATCAAACAAGAAACTAGATCCATCCTAATGTCTTTCCATTTAGCAGTGGATTGGTTAGATGATAAATCTTGAGTAGAAGATAAATCTGTTCGAATCTATATTTTTGAACTGTTCTCATATATTGATAAAGATTGTGCAAAGATTAATAGAACAACAATATTATATTTTAAAGCAAGGCAAAAGCAGAGATAATGAAATCAGCAAGTATTACCAACAAAGACCTCAGCTCTGAAATACTGAAAAAGTTTAGCAAATATTGGAAGAAAGACAAGGTAATGAAATATTTTTCGCATAGATTAAATTATATGGAGGGTTCAGAGTACAACTAGACCAAGTCCATTTTTGACATTTTATGTTTTAATGACATTGAAGAGTATTACTAAAATGGGTCTTTTCAGTGCTACAGGAGACTAAGTCCTAACTTCATTATTTTGCTGCATGTAGCAGTTCTTGCTACACATCTGGAAGTCATTCTTATTTGTTTTCAGAGCAGAAGTAAGCCAAATCCAAGTTATAACTATTTTATGAACAAGGCTGTACATAAATAATGTCAGTGTTTAAGTTAAAATCAGTTTAAGGCTTGTAGTGGATGGGTGTCGCTACTAAGGGTAGGCTAGGAAGGATGTGTCGGGGGAAGGTAGCCAGGTAAGTACTGTGTCCCGGTAAGGGCGCTTCCTTGAACCTCGGGGATACCGACTAGGTACTAAGGCCTTGGCTGTTCCACTGAGTCGGGGAGAAAGTGTTCGGTACTGAGCCGTAGCCGTTCCTCGAAGCAGAAGTGAGAGGGCTAAGGAAGTAAATAAATAAGCCAGGTATTGACTAGAGTCGGGGGAAGTAGGAGTCGGGAGTGTAGTGACTGGAGGCTGGCTTGACCACTCGGTACATCGAGACGGCGGCTTCGTACTTTGTCCAGAGATAGAGGTCGAGCAGGTAGCTAGGTCCTTGATCCTGAGTGCATGGCTGGATGGTTGCTGGAGCACCGGTTGCTTGGTCCTGAGTGCAAGTCTGGTCTTGAGAGAGCTGAAGTGTCCTGGAGAGAGCGCCGGATCGGAATGTATTCTGGTCAGAGTCGGGAATGCTCCTACCGGCCGAGCTGTCGTTCCTATTGGCTGTTCCCGGATGCTTCTCATTGGTCCACCAGTGGTCGCCTGTCCAATCATTACATCTCCACAGACTTATACTGGTCAATAGGATTTATACAAGGTCTCTGCAATTAAAAAGCGTAATACTAATTTTCTGAAAACTGGATAACATGGACTTGGTCTAGTTTGTACTCTGAACCCTCCAAGTACATAGTGGCTTAGTATCGTATAATTGAATGGGTTTTCTGATAACACTCAATAGTGGAAGAAAGAGCTATAACTGATTCATCGATTCGGCACTTAGATGGCCGATAGGAGACCTAGGCTTTATGGAATGGGGACAGGAGGGTAGAATAT
>OX328126.1:8799330-8899656 GCA_946811695.1 Gonocerus acuteangulatus
TTTACTATAGCAATATGGAGAACTATCTTCTGCTTAGAATTCTATTTACTATAGCATATGGAGAACTATCTTCTGCTAGAATTCTATTTACTATAGCAATATGGAGAACTATCTTCTGCTAGAATTCTATTTACTATAGCAATATGGAGAACTATCTTCTGCTAGAATTCTATTTACTATAGCAATATGGAGAACTATCTTCTGCTAGAATTCTATTTACTATAGCAATATGGAGAACTATCTTCTGCTAGAATTCTATTTACTATTGCAATATGGAGAACTGTCTTGGCATAACGATGAACGCAACATCAAAGTCATGATAACCTTTCCTTCCCGCCATTCTTCGAAATATAAGATAGTTTCTTCTCTTCGCCCAAAAAGAAAACCCCCAAGAAATGACCATTGCCCCGAAAAGCCTGAAGGGTCCACTGTCATAAATAGTAAGGAACTTCAATATTAATCTAATGGAATATTTCATGAGTAGAATATTGCAGAGAACAGGAAGAACGTAGAGGAAGAAGAATCTTGGAAGACGAAGCATTCTACCACATCCATTACTCCAGACATATGATACTTCCTGCAGACGGGCAGAAATACATAAAAAATTAAACAGTACTTGGAGAAACGAGGTTTCATAAAGATAACACAGTACTACAGTTTCTACAAGATTAAAGTTAATATTTAACTAACATATCTATATATATATAAAAATCACGTGTCTGTCTGTTTTTCTGTTTGTCTGATTGTTTGTTCCTTATAAAATTCTACACCGTTTGACCGATTTTGACCAAACTTGGAATAATGGTAGGTCTTGATACGAGAAATCTCCTAGGCTTGGTCAAAAAAATCTACCAGCTGTCTGTCTGTATGTTTGTCCCTTATACAAATCCACACCGTTCGTCCGATTTCGACTAAACTCGGTACACATGTAGATCTTAATCTGAGGAGTGTCGTAGGCTAAGTCAAAAACGTCTTATAGCTGTCTGTCTGTATGTTTGTCCCTTATAAAAATCCACACCGTTCGTGTAATTTTGACTAAACTCGGTACACAGGTAGATCTTAATCTGGGGAGTGCCGTAGGCTAGGACAAAAAAATCTACCAGCTGTCTGTCTGTATGTTTGTCCCTTATACAAATCCACACCGTTAGACCAATTTTTACGAAACTTGGTATACATGTATGTCTTGATACGGGGGGTGTTAGAGGTTAGGTCAAAGTCGTCTAGGACTCACAGTTGGGAGGCCACGGGTTCATAACAGTTACAGATTCGTGTTCTTAGATTTTAATAATACTTATTTGGTGTCTAATTTATTTAGGCTTTTCTATACGCAGAAAGTAGGCGTAGCATGGCACGCCGGGTAACGGCTAGTTCAGAATATTTATTATTCTCGTATGGTGTGGCTAGTATCAAGCAAAGAACGGTAAACTTCGATTTGTAAAGTTTTAATTTCTTTTGATGCAAGATTGTCAGCTTTCAGAATGAGGGGGCACCTACATTGATCCGATCCGATAGAACAAGAAGAAAAAACAACCATATGCATCTCAATGGAGGCGCCAACATTGGTCCCGACTCGATCCGATGGCCACCGATTCTCGGCCGTTAAACTTGTTTCTTTCTAAACCGATTTTGGACTGACAACAGATAATGGCACCAACCGACATATTCTGTTTTAAGAAGGTCTACATCCTAACTGATTTCAATGCATTTTTTCAATTCCAATTTTTCTTTTTTTTGTTTCCTTTGTTTATTAAATCACGTGGAAAGATGTATATAACCATCCAACGTTTATAACCTTCCAATGCTAATAATTTTAAAATATGAATACTAATGCTCTCTTATTGTAGAGTAAAAGTTAAAAATCAAAATGTTACACTAAGATTTATTTTTTCGGGCCTGATATACTTCCAGAAGATTGATTGGCCTCTCAACTCCTCCTTCATACCTCCAACATTCAACCTAATCCAAGGTTTCTATGCTTATTAGGTGGTATTTCTTAAATTAATCATTAATTTTCACTTCATTACGAGGTCATTACTGTCGAGCTGTGACTAAATCGGATCAGATCGGGTCGGGACCCATGTAGGGACTAACGTCGGCCGTTGTCGATCAAACGAAATCTGATTGGATCGGGAGAAACACGGGTTCGATGAAGGTTCAGCCTTAGATCGCGAGCATCACGATTCAAAACGAGAAAAAGAAATATTTATATATCAATATCGACCACCATTTCTCAATTGGAATGGATTGACGTTTACGTTATTATTGGTCATTTTGACCATAACGAGTCATTTACGACCTATACGTTTTTTTCTTTATGATTCTTATGAAATATGCAAGAAAACATTTCAAGGTCAATTTTCTGGGGGTCAATATGGGGGTTATTTTTCCCGACCTCGCATTCGAGAATCATCTGGCCAAAGCATGACCATTATATATATATATATATATATATATATATATATATATATATATATATATATATAAATATATATATACATATACATACATATATATACATATATATATTATATATATATATATATATATATATATATATATATATATATAACCGCTAACACTATAGTGGGCAGAGTTTTATTTTTTGCCTCGAGACGTGGTATGTAGCATTTCCACAGCAAAGGATTAAACGCGTTAACCAGCAAAATAATTCATTCGTCGTAATTTATATTATATTGTAAATGTATAAATATAATAATATACATAATATAATATTAATATATTATATTTAAAAACAAAATTCAATCACTACATTATAGGGGAGGGGGTAATTCAGAACCAATTTATTATTTATTTGTATGACCATTATTCTCGTTATTATTAGCCGTAAACTTCGATTTGTTTTCAGAACATTGGGTTGTTTTATGTTGCATACTCTTGGAGGAAACGAATTAATATTAATAGTTTTTTTGTCGCATATTAACAACTTAGGGTTTGTTAATATTCTTGGCTAGGTAAATAAGCTGTGTGTTGATAAATTATATTTTAGCGACAACTTAATTAACGGATTAAATGTTATTTTTTAAATAATTCATTATTATTTAATTAGAAGGAACTCACCTTTTTCAGTTCTCTGCTTATGTCCGGGTCATCTTGTGCTTTTCTCTTCTCCAAGATGGGTGCAGGAGCTGCTACAGCTGGTGCACACTGGGCGACCAGGCACACTTCCTCCTGAAACACAGGTTACAGGGTAACAATATTATTCATGAATATCAGTGTTGGGAAATAACCATTTGGAATAATAAAAAAATAATAAGTCATTTATTTGATTCATTCAATGACTTACGTTACTTTTTAGCACTTTCCTCCGAAGGAAAATAGCTATTGAGGTTGCACTCATGACGGAATTTTTGAAAAATTTCTTCGAATCATTATCGATCCTACCTAGTAGACACAGAAAATGACCCCAGTTAAAATTTATATATATATATATATATATATATATATATATATATATATATATAGTTATATATGTGTCCGTTAACACGATACCGGCCAGAGTTTTTGTTTCTTCCCCACGAAACTTGGTATATAGTATTCCCCAATCAAACGATTGAGCCTTTCTTAGTGAGTGCCTACGTTATATAGAAAGAGTCCATGCAAAATTTCAAAATTTTCTGTCGAGCGGCTTGGGCTGGGCGATGATAGGTCAGTGAGTGAGTCAGTGAATGAGTGAGTGCAGCTCCTGCGTGACGGACTTTTATATATTGAATACATAAACGGTACTCAATTAATTTATGACCAACACTGTTTTTATTCGATTACAATTTTCATTCAAATAAATTATTTTTGTTCAATTATGACTAAAAATAAAAGTCTGTCACGCAGGAGCTGCATAACTAAGCACTTTCCTCAGAATTGGGTAGTGTCGAGTGCATTCCTGAATAATTTGCTTAAAATAACCTATATAGATAAATAAAATAAAAACATAAATAACATCTGTTTCAATTAAATTCAAACATAGTACAAAGTAAATCCCCCCCCCCTTCCGATAGACCGATTTAGTTCTTTTTTACAACACTTCTTCCTTATCAGATTGCCATATTTTTGGAGGGTTAAACCGGGACACATTAATATGGGTTGGGCATACCAGGGGGGGTTGGGAATAAAAAGAGTACAAATTATAAGCAAAATGGTGAGTTTTAAGCCTAGCAGCTAACGGGAAGGGGGAATCCTAAACTGTTAGTCTACCCAAACCTTAAAAATAAGAACGGAACTTTTTTGCTACTTGATTTTCTTAAAAAAATCTCTCAGCCAAATAGTAGTGTCTGGCAGCTGGCAGCGCTGTGCAGGTAGTTCCAGCGTTTTACAGTTAGATTATTTCTGATTCCTTTGACACTGTGAGCAGTAGTAAAAATGTTAATTGTAGAAAAGTAACCGATTTATAAAAGACTCTTATAAACATGAATTCATTACTTTTTACATCTTACAGCCTTTTCCGGGACATTGATAAAACTGGGCGGGACACCGAAACAATTGTAAAATACCGGGACTGTCCCGGTCTAACCGTGATGTATGGTAAGCCTATCCTTAGAGTTTTCTAGGTGAGGCAATAATATCCGGAACCCTTGCACAGCCTCCTCGCCTATAACCTTGGTAATGCTCGTAAATATAATGGGTGTTTCCAAATAACTTTTTGGAAACATTAACTTTTAAATTTTAACGCCCATTGAATAAAAAGTATGACGGGAACCGTGCTGTAATAAACTGCACAACATTGTATAGTAACGTAATTTTAATGAAACATTATCTAACGCAATAAAATAACTACTTATCTGCCGTGACGAAGCACGGGTATTCAGCTAGTAGATAAATAAAATAAAAACATAAATAACACCTGTTTCAATTCAATCCAAACATAGTACAAAGTAAATCCCCCCCCCCTTCCGATAGACCGATTTAGTTAATTTTTACAACACTTCTTTCTTATTAGTTACCCAGGACGTATACCGCGTTTCGTTACAATACAGCAGAAATTACGACCGGTATAAGCAAATTAATAATTTCTGTCCGGACTAAACTCCCCCTCCTAGTCAACCGATTTAGTTTATTTTTACAAGAAATTTATCTCTTCAGTTGACCACAACAAATACCGAGTTTCGTTGAAATATAACAAAAATTATGGCTGGTATTGACAAATAACTACTTTGGCTCCGGAGTAAACCCCCCCTCCGGATGGACCGGTATTGTTGGTTAACGAACTCGTTCAATCGTTTGATGGAAGAATACTATATACCAAGTTTTGTGGCGAAAAAACAAAAACTCTGGCCTGTATCGTGTTAACGGACACATATATAACTATATATATATATATATATATATATATATATATATATATATATATATATATATATATATATAAATTTTAACTGGGGTCATTTTCGGTGTCTACTAGGTAGGATCGATAAAGATTCGAAGAAATTTTTCAAAAATTCCGTCACGTTTGCAACCTCAATAGCTACATTCCTTTGGAGGAAAGTGCTAAAAACATGGTTCTAGCAGTTTTTTTTTTTTTAGCTTCGCCGCTTCTTGAAAGCATTTCTGGACCCGTGTTGATAAAAACGCTCAGAATCTAATCTGTATATATAAAAATCACGTGTTCTGTTTGTTTGTTCCTTATACAAATCCACATCGTTTGACTGATATTGACCAAACTTCGCACATAGATACGTCTTGATCCGGGAAATCTCGTAGGCTAGCTCAAAATCTTCTAGGATTCATAGTTTGGAAGTAACGAGTTCGAAACTGTCATATACAGAAGAGTTTATAGTCAGAAATCGGCATTTTCTTTCCAGTGTTGCCCCTCCTTCTAAGAAGAAGTGCAATAAAAAAACGTTTTTTTGTTTATCTAAATAGTAGGTTTATATTCTCAGAGTTTGGACAAATATCATATAAGATATCATATAATAAAATATCATATTTTTTAAGATTAATTTCCTTAATATCAGATCAGTTTTCTTCATATCAAATCAATTTTCATTTGATTGCCTAGGGCAACACTGCTCTAACCAGAATATAGACTAATATCGTATAAATAAGTATATCATAAAAATGTTCTGTATTTATCTAATCATAATTTGGACTAATATAATATAATTAAGTGGTCATGTTTCTATTCAGAACTATAATAATTTCAAAACTTTTGTTGAGAGGTAGTTTTTTCTCTTTAGTAAAGGAAGGTTGCAATGTCGGTTATAGTATTCGGTTGAATAATCTCTCACTCGCTTTTCTGTTAAATGAATATGTTTGTACTGGTATTTGATGGAGAGGGTTTTAGTATGTGGAAAAACACTTAACTTTTTTTTTTAAACTGATGAGGTGTGTAAATGTCATTGAAAAGGCAAAGGAGACCAAAGTTGGTGAAGATTGGGATCAGCAAGATCAAATAAACAGTTTGAATTTCTTTGTGATTTGACAACAGCCTAAGACATAATTCAGAAATTTGATAGATTATACCTAAAGGAATCAACAGCATAGTAAATTGTACATAGAAACTTCAGATTATGTTAAAAAAATAAAATTCAAACAACTGAAATGAAACAATCAGTTTATCTGGACATGTTATAAATTTATAAAACTTGTATTGTAAAATGGACCGTGTCCCTTTGGAAAACAATAAGAACAAGGCTAAAAGTATTTTGGAATTGTTTACACTGATGTGGACCTTTTTTTAACTATGAGTCTCAAAGGTAAAAAATATTTTGTTTCATTTATAGATGATTATAGTAAGATTGCCCTCATGTTAATTTCTTCATAATTGTTCAGTATTGTTTATTGTTATTTAAGTGTTTAGTGATGAATTCCCTTTGTCGCGGTCTCACTGATGTATAAATAAATAAATAGTAAGATTGCTAGGATTTAAACTATTAAACCTAAAACAGAAGTTTTTCATTCCTTTGTTCAATAAGTAAATGAGGTTGAAAACTTAGGAAATTGGTATTATGAGGTGTGACATTGGTAAGGAATATTAAATAGTAAGAATTATGACTACCAAAAAAATGGGTATCAAAATTAATCCCTGCCCCATGAATTCATGAGTTAAACGGTGTGATTTACTAGAACAATTATGAATATATCTCATTGCTTACTGGCAGAAGATATTGTAGAAAAAAATGTTGGCCAGAAATGGTATGTGCAGCAACTTATTTGAAAAATCCCTCTTTAGCTAACACCATTGACAATAAAATACCCTATGAAATCTGTTTTGGAAAGAAACCAGATGCTTCTAACTTTAATTTATATGGTAGTAAAAATTTTGTTAGGAAACCAGAACAAATAATAACTTCTAAATGGGATAAAAAGGTGAATATGTGCATTTTAATCGAGTATAGTGAAGTGGGATATAAAGTAATTTTGAATAATAAAATCATTGTCGCTAGGCATGTTGATGTTATCCAAGAAAACATAAGCTGTATTGGATTGGCTGAGGGCGAATCTGATAAAGTTCAAGCGATTGTGATTTTTGGGATAGAGAAATAGATAGTTTGAAACAAAATAATGCTTGAGATTTTGTTGAAATAAGGAAGTTGAAGATATCAAATGGGTCTAAATGTTGAACAGATGGATGTAGAGACTATATTCTTAAATGATCATTTAGAAGGAAAATCCACCACTGGTTTTCTTATTAGGTTATTTGGTAATGTATTATACTGGAAATCGAGAAAGAAAAAAGATGGTACAGAAGAGTCTCCATATGCAGAATATGTAGCTTTAAGTGAAGTTTAAACTTCCAAAAAGATAGAACTTTTTGTTTTAAACATAAAGATTTTTTTAAACATTAAAAACTCCTTTGTGAACAATGTCATTTTGTAAAGGACTTAAATTTATGAACTTGAAATTAATTCTCTCACATACATATGCAAATATTATTAAAATATTATATTAAATGTTGTTATATTTAACTTATTGTTTTATTCGCATATAGATAGATGTACATAATAAATTATATACATGTTTATAATCATACAAATGAATGTAAATAAATGAATTAATTTTCACCACATTTTGAAACATTATTTTATTATTATAAGAGCTGTATGGTTTAGCAACCCTATTAATTTGGGCAGCCTCACTTTAATTTTTTTTAAAATAAAGTTATTCTTCTTATAATATTTCTTTTGCATGCTATATTTTTGCAGATAAATTAATGTATTAAAATATTATTTTTATAAGAAGAGGAAGTCACGTGAATTGTGGTGTTCTAATAAATGAATAAGTAATTAAATTTTCCATGCAATTTTTTATTAATTTAATATCCATAATAATTTAATCATTATATTCTGCCATATGCTTCCTTTTGTCTGGGATAGTTATATCCTCTGACTGTCACCATTTAGTCGGATAGCTGGTAACGCACATTTCATGAAGTGTTTTATGCACCTTGGAATTTTGGTGTATTGCATGTCGTGGATAGGTGAGGCATATATGTGTATCCTGGACATACCTTGGAACACCAGGTACTGCACATAAGGGAAAGGTGTTAAAAAAATATGTCACTAAAATGGTATTTTATTCAGAAGCCAACAATCTTTAATGTATAATTAAGGCAAGTTGCTTTATTTCTAGAACAGCCACAACTGTCCTGTCCAGATGATTGGTGCTCTCTCACTCTTACGGTTACACGCACTGCATTGCAGTCTATCATCGGCTGAATTTATTTTCATGTCTGCTGATTACTAAACCTCACAAAAAGTGTCTGCCCTTTTGTAATTATTTTCAATTATGGTGTTTAAATAGCAGTGTGAAGAAGAGACTTCATTTAATATTACAAAAAACCCACTTCAGTTTTGTTTTTATATGTATCCCACTTAAAAGTGTCTACCTTATATATTATTCATTATAGAATTGCCTTAATTTTACATTAAAGAATTATGGCTTCTGAATAAAACACTATTTTTGGCCCATAGTTTGTTACTGATTACCATGCGCAGTACCAGGTGTTTCAAGGTATGTCCAGCAACCACATACTTAACTTTTTATCTACACTAGAGACCCACTATAGCACAATTTCAAGGCACATAAAACACTTGAAAAGTGTGTTACCAGCTCTTGGACTACATGTTTAAATACGGTTGCAATTCTGGTAAAAATATTGTTGCTCGCCAAGTCAATGTCGTTATTGAAATTCCCAAATACCTTTAATTCATTGTTGTCCATAACTGCAAGAAAAATATCTTAAATTTGTTTTTATTCTTAGAGGCCCCTATTTCCTATGATAGAAGGACTATCCTTATAGAAGAGCCCATGAACCATAAAATTTGAAACAGAAGCTTTAAAAGAAAGGACTATTAACAAACTATGTTTTTAAAACTTTCCTTTTGGCATAAATAACATACACCCTGCACGACTTACCTACTTTTTCATTCATAAAAAAAACTCAGTTACGGATTATTACATGAACAGGTAAACAATATAACATATTAATATTATATTTGCGCAAGGTTGAGGTTTTAGCTTTAGATGCGAAGCCCTTAAAATAAATAAATATTATATTTAAAAAAAAATCAATGAAAATAAAGAATATAGTTTCAGTTGTAGGTTATTACAACTTATAACTAATCATAACCTTAATTAAATGCCTCATTTGTATTGCTATTTTTTATGAATATTTATTTATGGACCACATATTTTTTTTTCTTTAAAAAAATTAAACACAGGGAGTTTGGTTTGGATTTTCTTTAAAACGGTATTGCAATTAAATTATTTGGAATCATTTAATTGTAATACCATTTTAAAAGTAAGGGTACTTTTTAAAATAAGGGTACTTTTTAAAAAATAAGGATTCATTTATTTTCCACCCCACTTTCTCTTAAAAAAATGGAAAATAAATTTTTCAGCCGAGCTCTCAATTTATTATCTTATATTCTCATAATTTGGACAAATATAATATAATCATTCATTTTTTTAAATATATAATATAAAGTAGGCGTACCATGGAAGCTGGGTTACAACTATTTAATATGAAGCATGTGTAGCATGGTAAGCCCGGCTACAGATATTTAATATAAAGTAGGTGTAGCATTGCACACCGGGTAACAGCTAGTTTCCAATAAATTACCTTGAAGCACTTTGGGGCCACCCTGTATATATATTTATTGAAATTTATATTTTGACCATAGTTACTAAATATAAGGGCTAATTAAATTCACATGATATAATCAATTTTCATGGAACTTGGGCATGAAACTCCTAGTCAAATATAGACTTAGTTCTTTAATATGTTCGGTTTGAAAATGCCATTCTCGTGAAATTTAATCTATTTGAATAAACCTATTCCTAGAAAACTCAACTAAATTACCATGTACCTATTTCCTGCTACCTATATCCGTCCCGTTGCTAATCCACCGTGGGAATATAGCCTGTCATACATTGTGATATATAATATATTCTGGCGAACTACTGGGAATTCAGATTAGTCTGCATATATTATCCTTACATTAGGCCTTGCTCGAAGCATGTAGGGAGTTTGGCATCATATCATAACGCCTCTTCATCCTCATGACAAGGGGAAGGACACAAATAATTAGTAATATTAGTATCAGGTCATCATACCATATGTAATGTTGCTTTTAGCACTTTCCTCCGAAGGAAAGTAGCTATTGAGGTTGCACTCATGACGGAATTTCTGAAACATTTCTTCGAATCTTCATCGATCCTAACTAGTAGACACCAAAAATGACCCTCGCTCAAATTTATATATGTCTATATATATGCATATATATAAATGTGTCTGTTAACACGATAGCGGCCAGAGTTCTTGTTTTTTCCTCACGAAACTTGGTATATAGCGTTCAATTAGCAAACGATTGAACCAATTCGTTAACCACCAAAATCGGTCCACCAGGAGGGGGGTTTACCCCGGACCTAAAACACTAATTTGACCGTGCCAGCCGTAGTTTTTGTTATATTTCAACGAAACTCGGTATTCGTTATGTTGATCTAAGGAGAGACATAGTTGTAAAAATAAACTAAATCGGTTTATTTCGAGGGGGGGGGGGTGTTACTCCGGACCTAAAGTACTAATATACTCATACTGGTCGTAATTTCTGCTGTATTGTAACGAAACGCGGTATACGTCATGGGCATCTCAGGAGAAAGAAGTGAGGTAAAAATGAAGTAAATCGGTCGATTGGAAAGGAGGGTTTACTTTAAACTCTGTTTCATTAGAATTAGCCGGCCAGACGTAGGTTCTTAAAGGCGCCGCGAGGAGCACTATCTCCCACTAGGGGGACTGTATCCTGTTCCTGCGTCAGATCAAAAGACGGAAAATGAAGTTTCTGTGTATTTATTAAGTAGTACAGTATCATGTATTAACATAACGCTGGAAGCAAATTACTTACAAAATTAATAATTGAACAGTTCTTATAAGAAATGTAAATGAGCAGAACTATTCACTATTTTTTTTTTAATTTTTTAATTTTTTTTTTACGGCGCATCGACAAATCGTGGCCATTAGCGCCGATATTCACTATTTTATTTATATTTTATTTATATAGTAGATTTACAGCAAATTATTCAGAAATATAGTCTTCACTACAGAAATTCTGAGGAATGTGCTTAGTTATGCAGCTCCTGCGTGACGGACTTTTAAATATTGTGTATGTTCATGTTCCGTCCTTTTCAATTTATTCTTGATTACATTTATTATAGTATTTAATACACTTCTATTTTTTATGTTTGGTTGGTGAATTATTAATTCTCTTTATAGTGTACTAGCTGAATGCCCGTGCTTCGTCACGGCCGATAAGTAGTTATTTTATTGTGTTAAATAATGTATCAGCAAAATTAACGATATTACATAATTTTGTGGAGTTTATTGTAGCACGGTTCCCGTCATACTATATGTTCTTCATCAATTGATAAGTAATCAAAGTATAATGTTTCTTGTCATTGGGGCACAACAAACAGATAACGTAGAGATAACCCGTTATCTATAGGTTACCAGTAACAGCATATTAACCAACACAGGTTAAAATTCGTTTCAATAATAAATGTACGTTAAAATTTAAAAATTTATGTTTCCAAGATGTCATTTGGAAACACCAATTATATTTGTAAGCATTAACAATAAGTGTTCTGACTGGGGATGCTGATGGGTGAGGAGGCTGTGCAAGGGTTCGGGATATTATTACCTCGGATGCTGATTGATATGCAAGTATCCATAACACTTTAAACGTATTGCGGCTATAGTATTCATAACCTCTTAAAAAAATCTATATATGTATTCCTTATACAAATCCACACGGTTTGTCCGATTTTGACCAAACTTGGCACACAGGTAGATCTTGATCCGGGGAGTGTCGTAAGCTAAGACAAAAATGTCTACGACCTATCTGTCTCTATGTTTGTTTCGTATACGAATCCACACAGTTCCACCGATTTTGATCAAACTTGGCACACATGTAGGTCTTGATTCGTGGAGAGTTACAGGTTAAAATCGCCTAGGACTCACAGTTTGGAGGTCACGGGTTCGAACCTAAGAACCTAAATAGTTACAGATTTGCGTTATTAGATTTTAATATTACTTATTTGGTTTCTAATATATTTTTGCTTTTCTTGAGGGAGAAAGTAGGTGTAGCATGGAACGCCGGGTAACAACTAGTTTAATATAAATTCTTTTTTTTTCTCTAGCCTAAAGATTCTAATCAAAGTCTAAATCCACTAACCTACAGAATACCCGACAACTACTAACCACTAGATAGTTGCTAGATTTAGAAGCATGCTAAGACCTCCTGGGATGTTTGCTGTTTGCTAACCACGTCTCGGAGGATAAGTCCTGCTAATGAAAAGCCCAGTTCAATCAGCAGAGTCCGAGGCCAATTAGTCCATCTCAATCAGTGCAGGTCTAACTGGTTTACAACTAAATCACACATCGACACTCCTCAGATTAAGATCTACATGTGTACCGAGTTTAGTCAAAATCGGACGAACGGTGTGGATTTGTATGAGGGACAAACAAACAGACAAACAGCTGGTAGACGTTTTTGACCTAGCCTAGGAGATTTCTCCTATCAAGACCAACCATTATTCCAAGTTTGATCAAAATCGGTCAAACGGTGTAGATTTGTATAAGGAACAAACAAACAGAAAAACAGACAGACACGTGATTTTTATATATATATATATATATATATATATATATATATATATATATATATAAAAATCAGTCCCGTAACAGGCCACGAGGGCCCAGAGGGGCAGATACTGTAGAGGTATCTGATTCTTGACCATACGGCACACTAGGGAGATAGTGTGGTCAATACTATGCTCCGGCCGCCTGATTTTCCCCTTGGCTGCTTCGACTGCTAATCATTAGCACCCAAGGTACCCATTATTAATTAAATTAATTAAAGGCTGGGTGAGCCTAGGGACGATCTGGGACCCCAAATCCAATCCTCGAACGGCAGCACTAGAAGAAAAAATCTTTAGTGCGCGCTCGGGTTTTGAACCTGGTCCTCCAGTTCATTAGTCGAGTGCTCTACCACTGAGCTAACCTCGCGCCCATATATATATATATATATATATATATATATATATATATATATATATATATATATATATATATATATATATATTAGGAGGTTGAACTATGGTAGATTTGTTGGCGAGGATTAACTACTTCTACAATAACACTGATAAAAGAAATCCGAAGATATTTTATTTTTGGCATACATTTATCTTTAGTTGGGGGTTGGGAGGGGGGGGGTCTATAAAAGCGTGAATAATAGGCTGAAAGTAGAGGGGGGGGGATAAGTTAAAGCGAGTATTCTCGCGGCGGGTTTCGGCTAAGTTTCGAAGAGAGGTTTGTCGAGATAACTTTCTGAATCAACTTCCCACCGTACGAATGGAACTTTTACTAATTGCGGAAGTTACAATCAAATTGAAATTAATTACCAACTTATAGTGATTCATGTAGTCGGTGAGATATATATATATATATATACAACCAACTTCCGGTTCTTCATCTTTTTTACGTTTAAGGGGTAATACTAACTTGTAACTTTTTTTGTAACCATTTTTTTTGTGTGGGTTAAAAGTCTTTCTTATCCGATAAAAAATTATATCCAAAAGTGTTGATGAAAAATAAAAATAAATTAAATGGGCAAAAAATACGATGTTACGAGTGAAATGAAAAAGAAATCTGACATCCGTTTTTAAATCAAAAATGTTTTATAATGTATAAAGTTTTAAAGTTAGGTAGGTATATGGAAGATTTTGGAAGAATAATGACTTCTATAGAGTCAAGTATATAAAACAATTTTCGAATTAAAAATGGATGTCAGCTTTTTTTAGCACATTAAAACAACCTATATTCAAATTTTGGGAAGATTCCAAAAATAAAAGAAATGTATTTTAAATTTACCTTGCGCCCTAAAAATTTTGTTAAAGATTCAACAATCTGTCCATATTTCAAACAATATTTACCCGATTTAAAGTAAACTTGGACTGTCGATAAAGGTTCTAATGTGACACATTTCCCTCCAATCAGGATGTTTCTAAATGTTCTGGGATCGACGTTATAATAAAAAACGTTTACATTGTATTTTTATTTTCAGAACCATTTTTTTACGAGTACTTTTAGAGATAATACAATAGTCATGTATATGGTTAGAAAAAGTAGTCTTTCATCTTTTGAAAGAGCTGTAAGGACGTAAAAATCGGATTATCTGAAGAGGAGATATTGAATTTTAAAACATAACGTTACTTTTTTGCTTACGAAGTTTTAGTCTCTTCCAGACAGTGAAAAATCATTATTATATGTTTTCAATAATATTCACCACATTAGGGTTCCTTGGGGTGCTGATTTTAAATCTTCTATTATTTTGTGCGTAAAAAAATGTATAATACTAGTTTCCTTGGAAACGTGAGCATATTTTTGAATTTATTTGACGAAATAGAAATTACAAGGTAGGGATTGTCGGGGTTCGGTCACTGCTACTTAATAAAACTACATTTTATCGTAAAAATGGTTTTATTGTGCCGACGTTTCGGCTTGAACTTCAAGCCTTCATCAGGGCTGTAAAAAACAAGTAGGACGGATGCAATACTGAAATATACATATATATATATATATATATATATATATATATATATATATATATATGCCTATATACACAAATACACATATTGTTCTTCTATATATTATGTTTTAGTATATTATGTTTTTGTCTTTTTCCATATATATATATATATATATATATATATATATATATGCCTACATACACACATACACATACACATATACATACATACATATATGGAAAAAGACAAAAACATAATATACTAAAACATAATATATAGAAGAACAATGTGCTCTAGAAGTGCTTAGATTATTTGGAGAACAGATATAAGAATAATAGAATCTGTTATTTTTATATCTATTCTAATGTAATCTGTTATTCTTATATCTGTTCTCCTAATAATCTAAGCACTTCTACAGCTCATTGTTCTTCTATATATTATGTTTATGTCTTTTTCCATATATGTATGTATGTACATATGTATGTGTATGTGTGCATGTAGGCATATATATATATATATATATATATATATGTATATTTCAGTATTACATCCGTCCTACTTGTTTTTACAGCCCTGATGAAGGCTTGAAGTTCAAGCCGAAACGTCGGCACAATAAAACCATTTTTACGATAAAAAGTAGTTTTATTAAGTAGCAGTGACCGAACCCCGACAATCCCCGACAATGTATCATCTACGGTCAACGATCTCCTCTCAATGAAATATAAATTATTGTTTAACGATTGTATTTTATTTTAATCTACGCTTTTTATTAATTTGTTTTAGGATTGGTAAAGGAATCATGTGGATATCATTTTCTAAACTCGATATATAAAATAAAGCATTTTCAACCTATTTTATTCTATTTCTCGGCTCCTAAGGCGAATTGGACGGAACGCTCGGACACGTGTCGACTATTTTTCGATGCAGAATCACCAGAAAAAAAGGGGGCCCAATCCACGACTGTATACTCCCCTTGTTAGTACTAAATCAACTGCTGCTTAATGAATAGGTTTTATTTCATTTTGTTTTTTCCTATATTGCAAAATTGTGTCCTAAATATTGTAACAACTTAGATTAATCGCTTAAAGTGTATCTGGTATCAGGAACAGATTGTAATATTCTTTTAATAAATAAATAAATTTGGATAAATAAAAAAAACAAAAACAAAAAAAAAAACTGCTGCTTAAAATTACGTACTTACGTGGAAAGCCACAATACTCCAACCGATACCAGTGACGACGGTCTCCACCAACAGGTGTGAAAATATTAGAAGTCATGTTTCTAAATTCTCTCAACATCAACCCATTGGAGGACCCTGAGGGTATAACAAAGAGGTTTCTTCTTCTTCTGATTATGGCAGGTATGGGAGATAGCGTGGTCAGCACTATTCTCCGGCCATCCGATTTTCTCTTTTGGGGGTAACCATTAAACGCTGGGAGAGCCTAGAGGGGCTGTGCGGTGCTCCGGAAGAAGATAACATCTTTAATTAGCGTTTTCAGGTAAGATAAATTATTCCTAGAATTAGTAACAAAATAGTATAAGTGGCGAAGAAAAAAAAAGGAGGGATGAGAGAAAACCCAAGAAAAGAACTAACTACTTCAATCTAGGAATGTCCTAGTAACTTGTTGGAATGTAAAGCAGGAACGTAAGAAACTATTGCACTATTCCAGAACTTACAGAACTTTAGAACAGGTACCTTCTGGGAACTCCTCGGTGGGAAAACGGAACTACAACTTAGAGACTCTCTGTATGGTAGTGAAAATACTGTATGAACTTCCTACCTAAAGAGACCCGGGTCAACCCTGTTCAACAAGTGGTGCTAAAAACTGTTGCAAGTAGCTGAAAGAATTCCCTGATGAGGAAGGGTGGCATGCTGTAGATAGCCCGGCGCACTAACGCCATAGATGGCGATAAAAAAAAAAAAATCACCAACACAAAAACAAAACTAAGAGGTATCAGGACAGTAACGGTTCTTATTCCAGAACACATGTCCCATAAGAATATTTTTCTGTGTACAGAATAGTGAACAATTTAATATATAACATTATAAATAATACAGCCTTTATATAAATTAGGGATTGGATAAAACTTCCAGGGATAAAAAGTGCTGAAAGGGTCTGGATTTAAAGGTTTCTAGGTTGGTAGAATGGCGGACAGACAGAGGTAAGGAATTCCATAGCGAGGTGGCACGGGTGACGAATGATTTTTCTAATAATGCAGTACGGTGGGGAGGAATATAAAGATCGGAAGGACGAGAACTTTAATTTTAAGGAGTTGTAAAATATAAGAAAGTCATCGGGATTGAATTACTTTGTAAAGGACTATCGACCATAAACTGGGAACAGCCAATTTAGCTCCTGGTAGAAATGTGATACCGAAGGTGAATCTTAGTATAATTATCCCGAATATTATTACCTGATTATTCCTTCAAGGTAAAAACGCGACCTAAAAGGTCTATTGTACTTCTGATGAATTATTGCCTTATTTGCCAGTGTCCTTGCCGAATTTGTTATGGTTATATAACCTCTACGTACCTTCCCACCATCGGATTATTACATTGGGTCTATTTAATAAGGAAGGGAGAAAAGTTGCTAACCTGCTTATCTTAGTAACAAAATATTGTGTTATTGACCGAAATAGTAAAAATAAGAATTGTCAGGATATATTACGGTCCGCTGGAACAAACGAAGCAGCTAATCCTATCCCTGTTTGGAGCCATAAATACTTATGCTTGAAAAAAAAAAATATATATATTTTTTTTTGGTACCAGAAGGATGCTGCTCCAACGGTTATTTCCAAAGGTTTTCTAGAAAATGTGACGATTAAAAAGATAACATGCCCTTTCTGGTTTAGTGCCAGAACCACACACTTAAAACGTCTGCAAACTTTTCAACCATAGAGAATTCGAGGTTGATCCATTTTTCACTCAAATAGAAAAGCTAGTGCGAAAATATCTCCAGACTCTACCAGCCTCCAGCAGTACCGTGTTTTATCAACTGGGACAAAGAAAAAACTCGCGAAAAAAAAACACAGACTTTATCAAAACAGCTTAAACCTTTACATTTTTACCTTAACAATTTCGTTTGTGTATAATACGTTTGTATTGGTCCAAAAATAAAATTGTTTGTTTTCTTTTCGTATAATAAATAATTCTAATGTACTTTATTTTCCGTTTTCCTTGATAAAAATATATAATAAAAACAAATTGTACTTTTTCCGACACACAACACACACTTCAAAATTCCATTTTTTCTGGCAACAAACAGGTAGCTCCAGGTTTCATCCAAGGACAACCATTGTATGAATGATATATATTGAAAGTAAGCAAAACCACTATTTTTACATAATTTGAATTCAAATTTTTGAAACTTTTGTTTTACGGTTTCACCAAAACAAAAAGGATTGGAGCTACCTCCTCTTTGGAGAAAACCCTTCAATTATATTTTAGAATACATATATTGACACACACTTATATTTATATAGAAAAATTGGCATACAATTTATTAAAAAATAAAATAAAGAAAAATTACTGTAATAAGAAACATAATACAAAATCCACTTATGATTTGGAGCCAAAAACTGCCGGCGAGCAATGGTCCGTGCTGTTTTGAAAATTAACTAATTTCCCTGCAAATCGTGGGGGGGGGATGAGTACTTTTCTAAGCGGATTCGAGCCCCCCTCTCTATTTAATGTTTTATTCATTGGCTTAGTTCTGTATTCTTCATTCCTCTTACAACTTCTTCTTGAGGCAATCCCTCACGGCCTGGGGGATGGTGAGCTTGGAAAAATATTATTCAAATTGGCGCTTAACTCGGGAAGGAATCTGAATCAAAGGCATATTTGTATATTTCGGTTTTATTCTGGAAAAAAAAAAAGATAAAAAGAAAAATAGTTGCTCGCACAGAGGATCAGTAAACTTAGAACATCCGTCTAAAACAAATTGACCTCTAATATAAAAATAAATCTATCAAATTAAAGTTATTTGGAGTGAAGGAGGATACAAAAAAAAAAAAAAAAATCCAATCTTTTTTTCTGGAAATGCTGAGCAACAACAAAAATCTTGGTTGCAATTGTGTTAAAAATAAGACATATACTAATATATATATATATATATATATATATATATATATATATATATATATATATATATATATACCTTTTCTCTTTATGAATACTATATATATATATATATATATATATATATATATATATATATATATATATTTCACCCGAAATGTTTCGTACCTTTTGGGAACTCTTTAGAGATTTTCAGTGGTTTGTTTTTTATCGATAAATTTCACCGGAATCACATCCTGTTTACTCGGACATTTGTAAATTCTTTTAATAATTTTCTTTTAAAATTTATAATTACTTATTTCATTTTATGAATGCTAGACTTTTTTTATTAATATCAAATTATTGAGCTGTTAAAGCAGTTGAAAAAAATACATTTGTGAACAATAAAATTGCATTTGTCTTGGATAAAATTTAGTGCTGATTAAAAAAGGAAATGCTATTTTGAAAAATTATGTATAAAAGCAGAAAAAATTGGGATGTTTCAAAAAAGAAAAAGAGAAACATTTTTTTTTTTCTAAAAAACTTTTAGAAATGCATTCGTCTGGAACAAAACGATGTAAACATTAAACTCATATTGTGGTCTAGTTTCACCCCCTTGAGTATTTTCATATATTTATTCGCGTTCCACGCTGAGTAAAGGGTAAGGTTTTTCATATATGTACTCGCGTTCCACGCTGAGTAAAGGGTAAGGTTTTTCATATATGTACTCGCGTTCCACGCTGAGTAAAGGGTAAGGTTTTTCATATATGTACTCGCGTTCCACGCTGAGTAAAGGGTAAGGTTTTTCATTTATTTATTTTTTTAAAAACTTATTTTTAATGCGGGACGGTAGACTCAAACCCCCATGAGTATCCAAGGCGGTAGCCACTAGACCACGGGGAGACCAGGTCAGTAAATTATTCATTATTTTAATATATATATATATATATATATATATATATAATTATTTTAAGTAATTTCTCTAATAGCATGCAAATTCAGCCCTTTAATATAGAAAAGAAAGACTAGCTCGGCCCTTGTCAAAAAATTAGGTTTGTTGCGAGCTACAAGACTACCTTAGGGCTGGATAGAGGTACTTAGCATATAGATGAGGGATTATCTCAGGGTTAGACTACCTCTTTGGATTGGTAGGACGTCATTCAGCGGTAATAGGAGGATATGATGACGTAATTGATGTTTGATGATTGAATGCTTACATCAATTTGTGATAAAAAATTAGTGATTTTTTGTGATTGAACCATGTTTTTAAACTTATTTACAAGAAAACGTGGAGTGGTTGGTATTTGTCTAAGAAAAGTAGACAGATGTTTAGCAAAAAATGCTTAGAGAATGGAGAAATAACGAAGATAGCGATAACGTTGTTTACGTGATGATGCGTTAATTTTTATACTTTACTCATGATCACTGGGCGAGGTTAGCTCAGTGGTAGAGCACTCGACTAATGAACTGGAGGACCAGGTTCAAAACCCGAGCGAGGTTAGCTCAGTGGTAGAGCACTCGACTAATGAACTGGAGGACCAGGTTCAAAACCCGAGCGCGCACTAAAGATTTTTTCTTCTAGTGCTGCCGTTCGAGGGTTGGATTTGGGGTCCCAGATCGTCCCTAGGCTCACCCAGCCTTTGATTAGTTTAATTAATAATGGGTACCTTGGGTGCTAATGACTCTAGCAGTCGAAGCAGCCAAGGGGAAAATCAGGCGGCCGGAGCATAGTATTGACCACACTATCTCCCTAGTGTGCCGTATGGTCAAGAATCAGATACCTCTACAGTATCTGCCCCTCTGGGCCCTTGTGGCCTGTTACGGGACTGATTGATGATGACTCATGATCACTAAACCGGTATATTTGATCTTTTTCCATCCCCTAGTCACTTATTGCTTAAGAAGGGTGCCAAAAACGGGTGTCGGAAACGTCAAAAATATAGAATTTTCCGAAAATCTGAATGGTTTTCTTCTATCTCAATTATTATTTTTTATTTAATTTTTTTTCAGGAGAAAATCCAATTCCTAACTACCAAATTTTGTGTCTTTTCATAAAAAATTGTTACTAATGAGTTGGGCTTGATATTCACCGAGTTTTTTTTTTTGCAAGGAAGAAAAATATTAACCGGTATGGGCATAGAATTATTAATGTGATTCCGGAGTAAAACCAAATTTAGCGCATTTTGACAATACATTTTCTTATTTTGATGAGCGCGATGCAAGCCGATTTTCATGCAATATAAGGTAAATTTCCTCAATTAAGGGCATATTAAAAACACTGATTTACAAAATTTAACTTTTTATCTGGGATTTTTATTTTAATACTAGCCGTTCCCCGGCGTGCCATGCTACACCTACTTTCTGCGTATAGAAAAGCCTAAAGAAATTAGACACCAAATAAGTATTATTAAAATCTAATAACACGAATCTGTAACTGTTATGAACCCGCGGCCTCCCAACTGTGAGTCCTAGACGACTTTTACCTAACCTATAACACCCCCCCGTATCAAGACATACATGTGTACCAAGTTTCGTAAAAATTGGTTTAACGGTGTGGATTCGTATAAGGGACAAACATACAGACAGACAGCTGGTAGATTTTTTTGTCCTAGCCTACGTCACTCCCCAGATTAAGATCTACCTGTGTACCGAGTTTAGTCAAAATCGGACGAACGGTGTGGATTTGTATAAGGGACAAACATACAGACAGACGGCAATAAGATGTTTTTGACTTAGCCTACGACACTCCCCAGATTAAGATCTACATGTGTACGGAGTTTAGTCAAAATCGGACGAACGGTGTGGATTTTTATAAGGGACAAACATACAGACAGACAGCTGGTAGACGTTTTTGACTTAGCCTACGACACTCCTCAGACTAAGATCTACATGTGTACCGAGTTTAGTCAAAATCAGACGAACGGTGTGGATTTTTATAAGGGACAAACATACAGACAGACAGCTGGTAGATTTTTTTGACCTAGCCTAGGAGATTTCTCGTATCAAGACCTACCATTATTCCAAGTTTGGTCAAAATCGGTCAAACGGTGTAGATTTGTATGAGGAACAAACAAACAGAAAAACAGACAGACACGTGATTTTTATATATATAGATAGATGTCACTAGCCCTAATTTGAGTGCGTTTATTTAGAGTATGAACTTAGTTATTATCCATCACTCATAAACCCATAAAAGTCAAGACAGAACTCTTCAAAATTAACCAATGTTTCACATCATCACTTAGATTTGAACATTTGACCAGTTTCATCACTTTCCTCCGAAGGAAAGTAGCTATTGAGGTTGCACTTATGACGGAATTTTTGGAAAATTTCCTCAAATCTTTATCGATCCTAGTAGACACCGAAAATGACCCCCGTTCAAATTTATATATATCTATATATATAGGCGCTAATGGCCAAGATGTAGATGCGCCGTAAAAAAAAAAAAAAAAAAAAAAAAAAAAAAAAAAAAAAAAAAAAAAATCTATATATATATGATTGATTTGTGAGACGGCTTCTCTCTCCAGCGGTGTTCTTCCTCTCCTTTCTGCAATATTTCGTCGGGTTCATCTCCGACTTCTTCATGCTGCTATGTGTCGTCCTCGGTGGTTGTCAAGGGAATATCTATATATATATATATATATATATATATATATATATATATATATATATATATATATATATATAGATATTCCCTTGACAACCACCGAGGACGACACATACCGAGGACATATATATATATATATATATATATATATATATATATATATATATATATATATATATATATATATATATGCATATATAGTTATATATGTGTCCGTTAACAAGATACAGGCCAGAGTTTTTGTTTTTTCGCCATGAAACTTTGAATGTAGTATTCTTCCATCAAACGATTGAACGAGTTCGTTAGCCAACAAAATCGGTCCATGTGGAGGGGGGGGGGTTACTCCGGAGCCAAAGTAGATATTTGCCAATACCAGCCATAATGTTAATGTTATATTTTAACGAAACTCGGTCTTCGTTATGGTCAACTCAAGAGAAAAATGTGTTAAAAAAATAAACTAAATCGGTTGACTAGAAGGGAGGGTTTACTCCGGACAGAAATTACTAATTTCCTTATACCGGTCGTAATTTCTGTTGTATTGTAACGAAACTCTTTATACGTCCTGGGTATCTAATAAGAAAGAAGTGTTGTGAAAATGAACCAAATCGGTCTATTGGAAGGGGGGAGGGAGGTGTTACTTTGTACTATGTTTGAATTGAATTCTTCCGCCAAAAGTAGGTTCGCGAAACTCATTAAGATCAATAGTCAAAATGTGAAGCTTTGTGTATTTATAACGTAGTGTAGTACCCCACATACACAAAACTCTGGAAGGAAATTAATTACAAAATTAATAATTGAAACAGCTGCTCGTAAAAAATGCAAAAGAGTAGAACAATTTATGTTTTTATTTATCTATATAGGTTATTTACAGCAAATTATTCAGTGATGCAGTCTACACTACCCAAATTCTGAGGAAAGTGCTTAGTTATGCAGCTCCTGCGTGACGGACTTTTTTACAATCTACTTTAAAATGAATATTTTGTAAACTTCCTACTAGGGAAAGAATTTGATACATCTCAGCGACGAGCAATAATCAGCTGTCATATTTTTATTCTAGTTTCCATGGTAGCGTATTTCCATTTTCTTTATGTTCTGGTTAAATCTTTCAACATGCTTCTCACTGAGACAGCCGAGATTTTCTGAAAAAAAGTCCAAATGAGAGTACAGGAAATGAACTTTCACACTCATATTGCAGCCCAGCTTTCGAAAGCTATATTTCTACGTATACTAACTATGTATTTTTGTATATTCTAATTTGTGTCAGGAGTAACCCCCCCCCCCCCCTTCTTTTTGTTTATGGATGTAATAGTTAATATATTTGATAAGTTGTAGCGGCTAGGCGATTCAACTTTCAAAAAAATATTAAATTAGCATTTATATAATAATATAAAAATATCATATTTGTATCAAATTTGTTCAAGTCAACTTGTCTAGAATGTATGGTATTAGTATAAGTTTTGTTACAATAGTTTGTATATTTGTCAATAAGGTTTTAGTACTTGGTAGTGTGTTGGCCTTAAGTTAGGAGTGAATGTATGTGTGTTTTATTTTAATGGAATACATCTTCTCTGCATATAAACGAACCTTTTCGCTCTTACTTTTTTGATGTTGATGTGTTGTTGCCAATTTATTCGTAGACGTCATGTTATAATTTGTAAAATAAGTTAGTATTCTGCAGGTAGTTAAATATTTGTCCTATATATTGGCTCCTATCACCTAGTAGGTCTGTCATATTGTACGGTAAATCATAGTTCTGTCTAAGTATACATTCTGTCAGTAGGTTTTTTATGGTTGTGTTGAGTTACAATGTTCAAATTTTGGCCTGTCCTGTCCAGGGCCGCCACATGGGGGGGGGGGGCAACGGGGTACAGTTGTCCCGGGCCCGGGCACCGTGGGGGCCAGGGCCGGTTCTCGCTAATTGGAAAAAAAAAAAGTAACGAAAGTGACCTTTGCAGCACCGATTGTCGGCTTTTATTCTCATTTTGCTCAAAACTGAAGATGAAAATAATCTTAAAATGCCCAAAGTCCTATAGCAAAGTACTAGAATTTTCATTCTAGCTCTGAGAAGTGGGGGCCCGGCACTGAGAAGTGGGGACCCGTGATCTGGTCCCGGGCCCGGCTCTGAGATGTGGCGGTCCCGGTCCTGTCTTGTCATGAGGTGTAAGTGTGTTAGCCGTGAATGGTTGATTCTTAAGCGACATAGTACAACTCCTTCTCTCCTGTTGATTCTTTTGCTTGAAGGCCATTCACCAACTGGATAATATATAAAAGAGAGGCTTATGGATATAATATAGAGGCTTAATTTTTCTGAATCGATATTGTCACAAAACAGTTGATCAACCGAAATCAAAAATATTGGAGTGCCTTGTGGCAAAGACCCCAACATGGAGGATATAGATAGAATATGGGAAGTTCCTACAGAATGTGGAGGGTTATCTTGGTGTTTACCCTGAAGGATATAACCACTATCTGGGATAACCACCTGTTAACCACATCGTTTCGGCGTGTTTACACCTGTTTATCGAAGGGTGCTCCTATCCGCCAACTATCTACCGTATCTAGAAGCTTTGTACGGTCTACCGCCGGCGAGCTTCCGTCAAATAGGGACGATATATATAGATAACGCTCAATGAAGATAAGAAGTACATTACTTTTATATACAGTTTTGGATGATTGTAGCATTAAATACGTTACTTACGTATTAGATTCAACGCAGGTTAGAGATGTGAGTATCATTAAGAGGTCTGGATCATGAGCGCAGGCGCATAACTCATAAGCATTTCTATTGGTCTATTCCTATGAGCAATTCTATTGGCCATTATGTTTATAGTAACCGTCTTGTGTTCCCATTCTATTCAGAACATTGGTGTTTTTTACGCGATTGGCTTCTCTTTGTTTGTTGTTACGCAAGTTTCCTAGTTTGTTGTTTATTTTACCGAAACAAAGGAAGCACTGTTAAATTGCATATCGGTCCATTATCCACCGTAAAACCATCCTTGATCTATATTATCAACGAGTTGGAATGACTAAAGTTTCGATATAACCTTGAGCGAGCGGAAACACATAGAAATTATGACATTAACATAAGTACTACGCGTTTTCGCTGGCTGAAGGTTAAATTGAAACTCTAGTCAACCCAAATCGTTGATAATCCCGTCGCCATATTGGCAAAAACTCAATTGACGCCTTGATCCAGATCTCTGACCCGCTGATGATCCAGATCTCTGAGAGCCGGTTCTTTAAGCTGCGTTGATGTTAATACGAAAGTACTTGAAATACACTTCTATTTATCATGTTTTATGATAAATAGAATCTTATTTATTCTGTGCTAAAATATAATTTAAAATGGATCATACAAGAAAACACTTACGCCACGTTATCTCGTTGGGTGTGTACAGGCCCAATGTCTGTTCAATAAATTAATTTAAAAAAAAAATAATTGTATTATTTTTAGAATACGGTTTGTATCTTCACGATTGCATACTTATAAGAGATTGTCATAAGGAAAATAAAAGGAAAAAGTTTACTGTTTTTTTTTTATTTTCATAAAAAATTGCTATAATGGCTATAATTGAAGGGGTCGGGGAAAAATAGTGCCAAGCAACATTTTTAACTAAACGTAACTGAAGCTGCTATATGTTGTATATTAAGTGGGAATATCAGTCTATGATGCTAAATTATTACAAAGTGCTTTGTATGCTACTTAATCTTGTTGCCCCTAACCATTTCAACTGATAGACCAACATAATATCCAACATATAGCAGCTACAGTTAAGTTTTTTTTTTTTTTTTTTTTTTTTTTTTTTTTACGGCGCATCTACTTCTAGGTCATTAGCGCCGACATCCAGGGTGCAGCGAGGAATTTTTCCAACGAGCCCTGAGATGAGAAAATTCCTGCCGGAGGTGGGGATCGAACCCACCATCTCCCGCTTATGAATCCAAGGCTCTAACCATTAGACCACGGGAGACCCCGCTACAGTTAAGTATTGTTAAAAATGTTGCTTGGCACTATTTTGCCCCGTCTCCTTCAATTATCAAATAACATTAGCCCCTAAAAATATTTTCCTGTGATATTCTGAAGAAAATAGTAATGAAAAAAAGAATACAATTAAGGGAAAATACACATTTTAACAATAAAACCCTGCGAGACAATAAAGTGTGAATACATAGTGAAACGTAGAATATTGTTGGAGATATAGACCTGTGTATATGTGGGTCGGGTTGTTCTAACAGATGTTGGTCCGCTAGAAATATTGTACAGTAGTGAAAACACGCTTTCAGAGTTTAATATACAAATCCAATTCAACTATGCTTCCTCTTTTTACAATCCTTTTATTACTATGTTCTCTCTACTAATAGCATTTATATGTATATATATGTGTGTGTGTGTGTGTGTGTGTATATATATATATATATATATATATATATATATATATATATATATATACAGGGTGATTTAGGTCTAAATAGCCAAACTTCAGGAGGTGATTCTAGACAACATTTCCAACAAAAAAGTTCATTTCAAGTATGGTCCGATTCCGAATGGAAAAGGAGCTATGTCCAATTTTCTGTTTTAGCACTTTCCTCCGAAGGAAAGTAGCTATTGAGGTTGGACTCATGACGGAATTTTTGAAAAATTTCTTCAAATCTTTATCGATCCTACCTAGTAGACACCGAAAATGACCCCCGTTAAAATTTATATATATATATATATATATATATATATATATATATATGCATATATATATATATATATTATTATTATTATTATTATGTTATAGCATTCAATTAGCAAACGATTGAACGAGTTCGTTAACCACCAAAATCGGTCCACCGGAAGGGGGGGTTTACCCCGAACCCAAAACACTAATTTGACCATTTCAGCCGTAATATTTGTTATCTTTCAACGAAACTTGGTATTCGTAGTGGTAATATAGAGAGAAAAGTGAGATATAAAAATGAACTAAATCGGTTCATAAGGAGGGGGGGTTTACTCCGGACCGACAATACCAATTCGCCACTACCAGCCGTGATTTTAGGTATATTTCGACGAAACTCGGTATTCGTAGTGGTAATCTACAGGTAAATATGTGATGTAAAAATAAACTAAATCGGTTCATTAGGAGGGGGGTTACTCCGGACCCTAATTCCTAATATACTCATACTGGTCGTAATTTCTGATTTATTCTAACGAAACGCGGTATACGTCGTGGGTAACTCATGAGAAAGAAGTGTTATAAAAATGAGCTGAATCGGTCAATCGGAAAGGGGGGTTTACTTTGTAATATATTTCAATAGAAAAGCCAGCGAGACATAGGTCCAGAAAGACGCCGCAAGGAGAGCTAGAGGGACTGTATCCTGTTCCTGCGTTAATCAAAATACGATAATATGAGGTTTTTTGTATTTATTACGTAGTGTAATAGGTAACATGTGTAAACATAACTCTGGAAGCAAATTAATAATTGATCAGTTACTCATTACAAATTTAAAAGAGAACTATTCATGTTTTTATTTTATTTATGTAGGATATTTTAAGCAAATTGTTCTGGAAAGCAGTCTACACTACCCAAATTCTGAGGAAAGTGCTTAGTTATGCAGCTCCTGCGTGACGGACTTTATTATTACTATGTTCTCTCTACTAATAGCATTTATATGTATATATGTGTGTATATATATATGTATATATATATATCCAAACTTCAGGAGTTGATTCTAGACAACATTTCCAACAAAAAAGTTCATTTAAAGTATGGTCCGATTCCGAATGGAAAAGGAGCTATGTCCAATTTTCTGTTTTTTTAAGGTAGACATATTTTTTATTGAATAAAAAAGAATTGCTCAAAAACATTTGAAAATAATTAAATTTTAATTATGCCATCATAAAATAGAGAACATTTCCTACAAGAAAACAGTGATTTAATTCACTAAACCAATTGATAAATGATACTTTCTGGACGTCCAATAATGCGCTTCTGTATTTCTCGATGAATCAGTGTTTTTTCGCAAATTTTTTCCTCAGCCCCCTAACGGACTACAGATTCAATACTTACAGGAAAACTTCTACATTTAGTTAGCATTAAATCTATGCAAATGAAGTGGAAGTTTATTGAGGGATAGGTCGAACGATTGGCTCATTTTTGTCATAAAATGTGGAATTTAGTTTTGTTTCTTTCAAATACCTTGTGTGAAGAAATTATAAATTATTCATTATTTACTGGCCAAACTGTGGGAACCCATTGTCCAGTCCGGAAGGAAAAAAATTATTTGAAAAGTTTTTCATTGAGGAAAAAATTTGCGAAAAAACACTGATTCATCGAGAAATACAGAAGCGCATTATTGGACGTCCAGAAAGTATCATTTATCAATTGGTTTAGTGAATTAAATCACTGTTTTCTTGAAGGAAATTTTCTCTATTTTATGATGGCATAATTAAAATTTAATTATTTTCAAAGGTTTTTGAGCAATCCTTTCTTATTCAATAAAAAATATGTCTACCTTAAAAAAACAGAAAATTGGACATAGTAGCTCCTTTTCTATTCAGAATCGGACCATACTTTAAATGAACTTTTTTGTTGGAAATGATGTCTAGAATTACCTCCTGAAGTTTGACTACTTAGACCTGAATATATATATATATATATATATATATATATATATATATATATATATATATATATATATATAGGGTGATTCAGGTCTAACTAGCCAAACTCTAGGAGGTGATTCTACACATCATTTCCTACAAAAAAAAGTTCATTTGAAGTATGATCCGATTTCGAAGGGAAAGTCAGTTATGTCCTTTTTTCTATTTTTTTTTCGTAGTCGTGTTTTTATTAAATAAGATATGTTTTCTCAAATACGGCTCAAGATAATTAAATTCTAGTTATACCATCATAAAATAGAGAAAATTTCATTAAAAAAAATGTGATTTAATTCTCTAAATCCATTGATACAGTCCAGTCAACGAACAGTTATAGATGGAAATTTTTGGAACACAATTTTTGACTTTGTAACTTTGTTTGGGCTGGATAGGAGGTGAACATATCAAAAGTCCTCGCCCGTAGCCTTTGTGCTGGGGCGGAGGGGGGGAGGGTTAAAAGGTTCTATTTTTCGAGTTTTCACTTATATCTCGGAAACCCTGCGTTCTAGCGACATGACTGCCCTATAACAAATGAAAGCTGATTAAATTTCCTACAAGTTCTATTCTATAAAGTTTTTTCGAGATATCTTTAGGTTTCGATATATCCGCTCTTGAAAGTCGGTCATTTTGGGAAAGAAAACTTTCGCCGCATATTTTTTCCCCTTTTTGACGGGATCACTCTTCAACGATGAACCTAAAAAATAAATAACGGTTATAGGGTAGTAGAGTATTGGATTCCCTTCAATAATATATATTACTTTGCTATTTTATGTATTTTCCTTCAAACGTGAAAATAATTTAAGTGTTCATCGTGAAGCTTGAAATTTAGCGACTAATAGTAACTAAGATTTATAGATGGAAATGTTTGGAGCACAATTTTTGACTTAATAACTTTGTTTCGGCTAGTTAGGAGGTCAACGTATCAAAAGTCCTCGCCCGTAGCCTTAGTGCCGGGGGGAGGGTGGGGGGGGGTTAGAAGGCCCCATTTTTCGGGTTTTCACTTATATTTCGGAAACCGTGGGTGCTAGCGACATGACTATTCTATAAAAAATTAAAGCTGATTCAATTTCCTGCAAGTTCTATTTTATAATTTTATTGAATAGAACTTGTAGGAAATTCAATCAGCTTTCATTTGTTATAGAATAGTCATGTCGCTAGGACGCAGGGTTTCCGAGATATAAATGAAAACCCGAAAAATGAGACCTTCTAAACGCCCCCTCCCCCGGCACAAATGCAACGGGCGAGGGCTTTTGATATGTTTACCTCCTATCCAGTCCAAAAAAGTTACTAAGTCAAAAATTGTGTTCCAAAAATTTCCACCTATAGCTGTTTTTAAGCATTCGTTGACTGGACTGATAGAAGATACTTTCTAGACTTGTTATAACGCGCTTCTGCTTTTCTCCAAGAATCAGAGGTTTCTTGTGAATTATTTTTCAGCCCCATAACGGACTACAGATTCAATACTTACAGGGAAACTTTTACATTTAGTTAGCATTAAATCTATCTATCATTTACCACTACGTCTCTATCTCTCGACTACGTATAGGACATAATGTTCAATATGGGAAAATTTAACAGCGTGATAGATATTTAAAAAAATAACTCAAAGAATAAACGAGCAAAACCATAATGGTTTCAAAAACAAAAAAACACACACACACAAAAAACAGTACTTTAACAATGCTTACGGGCCCAGAGGGGCAGATACAGTAGAGGTATCGGATACTTGCCCAAACGCTGGCTCAATGGTAAAGCACTGGACTAATAAGCTGGTGGACCTGAGTTCAAATACCGAGCATAGTACTAAAGATTTTTTATCTTCTAGCGTCTTCGTTCATGGGTTGGATTTGGCCTCCTTGACCGTCCCTAGGCCAGCCCAGCCTTTAATTAATTTATCAATGGGTACCTTGGTGCTAATGACCCTAGCATTCGAGGCAGCAAAGGGGAAAATCAGGCGGCCAGAGCATAGTACTGACCACACTATCTCCCTAGTGTGCCGTATCGTCATGAATCAGATACCCTCAGGACTCTCGTGGCCGGTAACGAGACTGAGGAATCTATTTTACCGAATGTTCCTTTGGAAATGTCTGGCTAGATATATTTCGAGAACTATAAATGAGATTTGACATTGAGTTACAAGATGTCAAAACGATTCTAGAACTAAGTCGGGAATTGAAGGACTGTAAAGGGGCTATCGTTTCTCTTCGAATCTAGAGAATATAGCTCGAATTCTTATCCTTCATAACAACTCTTACTCAGGGAATTTAGTTTTTAAAGGTTTCACTTTTTAAAGTATATTTGATCCCACGGGAATAATTAATGGATATTAATTATTCCCACTTTAAAATTTATATATATATATATATATATATATATATATATATATATATGTGTGCGTGTGTGTGTGTGTGTGTGTGTGTGTGTGTGTGTGTGTGTGTGTGTGTGTGTGTGTGTGTGTGTGTGTGTGTGTATGTGTGTGTGTAATGTCTGTTAACATTCCCACAACAAATGCTTGGACAGGCTCTTGAACCAGCAGATTTGGTACATCCACTAAGGACAAAAATTACAAAAATTCATCTGAAGACAAAAATGGATTGTCAAAATATATTAAAACGGTAAATTAGGGAGAGGGTGTTATTTTGGTGCCTAATTAACAATTTGCCTGTAAATGACATTATTTCGTAATGTCATATCTATATGTCGTTAGACATGATGACCAAGCAATGGGGAACACGTGCCGTTTATATAATTAAAAAAACAACAACAAATCTGTCCAATAAAGTTAGGGTATAATTCATAAATAAATTATTTTTATTTTTAAATTTTAACGTTCACTCAGAAATGAAAAAGATTTTTGGAATGGCTTTTCTACAGGTTACTTACATTTCGTTGCAGGGATGCATTTTCATTTATTAAAAGAAACGCAGTAACCCCTAATGGTATCGAACCCACTAGCATTAGGACGGACTTCACGGGCCTTAGCAATCACTGCCACGAGGCCTCCATAAAATAGTAAAATAACGAATTAACCAGTCGGGCCGTACGAAATATTCGCACTGTATCTTCCTGAAATCCCACTTAATTCACGTTGATTGGGGGATTCAGTTGAAACATTTTCTGTATGTTTGAATTCAATCAACACTAATATGTTGAAATTTTGGTTACGTTTGGTGTAAAGGAAGGGTTAGAATAAAATATTTTTTTAACAGACAAGAAAAGTTTTGGTAACTTTGTATACTTTCGTTAGCACCTCGAAAACGGTTGACAATCTTGGGAAGCAGAAGGTTACCATTCGAAAGACTACTAAATGCTCTACAAAAAAGGTTCTGAAGAAAGTTTTAATTAGGCGATGTCAATCGGAGAAATAAGTGCTTAAAACTTTAAAGTAATTGATTTCGTTTATTCGAACGGCTCTTTTTGTCTGTTTTAGTCTTTGTTATTTTTTAACTGCTTATAGTCGAATAATGTATTTTTTTTTTTTTACGGCGCATCTACATCTAGGTCATTAGCGCCGACATCCAGGGTGCAGCGAGGAATTTTACCAGCGAACCGTGGGATGATAAAATTCCTGCCGGAGTTCGGGAATCGAACCCACCATCTCCCGCTTATGAATCCAAGGCGCTAGCCATTAGACCACGGGAGACCCCTACACCGTATTGCTGATGTAACTTTTCTTAACCGATATTTAGCGGTTAAGAAAAGCTTCAATATAATGGCTCATTTAAGAAATAAGTAAATTGATGAAGTATTAAAGAAGTAATGGCGTCCCGAAAAAAAAGCCGTTGGGAAAAAAATAACAATTTTTACTATACATTTTACAAATACCACTGACTAACTGACTAACTGACCTATCATCGGCCAGGCCAAACCACTTGACAGAAACATTTTCCATGGGCACTCCCTATAGACCGTAGACACTCGCTAAGAGAGGATTTTTTGATATTCGAATTTTTAAGTATTTTTAGAGTAGGTTAGAATTTTTATTTGGTTTGAGAGCATGCAAGCCTAGGCAGCAGACGTTGCTAGGACGATAACAGGTCAGCTGTCACCGTACTGTATTTATTTCATAGTATTATTTTTATTTGAGCTTCATTTCTACTATGATGGCAGACCTTGAATTACTAGAAATAAACTGTGATTTTGTCCCTCATAGAGTTTACGCTATACCTGGTGATGGTCCATCCGAGGTAATAATATCCCGAACCCTTGCACAGCCTCCTCACCCATCAGCATCCCCAGTCAGAACACTTCTTGGTAATGCTCGCAAATATAATGGGTGATTCCAAATGACATCTTCGAAACTTAAATTTTTGAATTTTTACGTACATTTATTATTGACAAATTTATTTTAACCTGTACTGGTTAAACTGCTGTAACTGGTAACCTATAGATAACGGGTTATATCTCGGTTATCTGTTTGTTGAGGCTGTTCTGGAGCGCGCCATTATCAAGAAACATTATACTTTAATTACTTATCAACTGATGAATAACATACAGCATGACGGGAACCGTGTTATTATAAACTACACGAAATCATACACATAGAAGCGTTGAACTGTCGAGACGAAGCACTGGTATTCAGCTAATAAAAAAAAAGAAAAAGAAAAAAAAAACCGCAGACATCTAACATTGGGAAACAAAGAACTATCATTTGAAATGTTGATAAACAATTTCTAAACTCCATAAATTTGTTGGAATTCTATCTATAACGGCGAGTTGGATTGACAAGAGTTTTGATACATTTTGCAGCGAGCGGAAACGCATAGAACGTCTGCCCAAAAGTCGTCTTACACATTCTTCTTATTATGCATGCTTATTAATAAGCTGTTTACACCAACTTTTATAACCTCCATAACAGTGAACTTTAGTACTTAATAACTTCTTTCCTAGTTGAGAGCAATTTTTTTTTAACGGTTTCGTGATTAGTGCAGCGAAATACGTTATACTGCAAAATTTGAAAAAAATTAGTGCTGAGGACGCTCTTCTTTAGTTTTACCGTATTTTATTATCTTTATAATGCTCCACTACCTGGGCGTTTAGAATGGTGTCAAGTAACTTGATATTTTCGCGATATTGTTTTACGGTATGTTATTAGATTGTTGATGTTGTTGTTGTTTTGCCTAAATGAAGTAAACATTTACTATAACTCGTTGGAGAACTGACATTATCCCTGATGATATTAACTTCCGAGGGTGGGGAGTATTCATCAAGCCGAGATGTCAGGAGGAAAGAAAGGTTAGAAAAATGCGGATCCCTCTCTGCGGTCATTATAGGCCTGCGGGAGGAAGGAAGTAGGGGGGAGGGTGAGAGAGAGAGAGAGAGAGAGAGAGAGAGAGAGAGAGAGAGAGAGAGAGAGAGAGAGGAGAGAGAGAGAGAGAGAGATAAAGAGAGAGAGAGAGAGAGAGAGAGAGAGAGAGAGAGAGAGGAGATGGGATAAAGGGAGTTCCGGAGAGCCCAAAGAGGTATTGTATTTTCTGAAGAGAGGTACTGGCAGAAAAGGCTGCTATCAACAAGTGTGCTACATTAGACAGTGCTGCCCCCTATCACTCTCTCTCTCTCTCTCTCTCTCTCTCTCTCACTCTCTCTCTCTCTCTCTCTCTCTCTCTCTCTCTCTCTCTCTCTCTCTCTCCCTCTCTCTCACTCCATCACTGACAAACACTCCTGCCGTGTCCCTGTCGCCCACACTGCGGTCCCTCCTCGCTAAAACTACTCGCCGGTCCCCATTCTCTTCGACCATACTCCAGGAAGACAATAGGATTCCTATGGTTCCATTGTTACCTCAGATTCAAACTTTCATAAATCATCCCCCCCTCTAGAGTCCTCTTAATCCCTCCAGTGGATTCTCCGCCAAAAAATAAATGAGCAAAAAATTATTCTGTTGTCTTCCTGGTCGCATAATATTTCCCCAGGGCGATTTGGCAAATACAGCGTTTTTAAGCCATTATTTGCCCAGACCTAGACATATTTTGCTAAGAAATAATAATCTTTTAGAGTGGGATTAATGGTTTGTTTTATTAGAAAGGTTTATGAGGTAAAACCTAATAAGAAGTCAAGGGATAGATGTTCGGGGGAACATGGCTTAATGAAAAATCTACCTGTGAAGTGCTGCACTCTGGCCGTTTGTCCGGGAAATATCCGCCCGCGGTAATACGAAAACTAGCAAGAAAATATATGTACAGAACTTAGAGTGGACTATATCATATAGTGTGGAGTATCTCAGGCAATCGTATTTAAAATCTGTAACATCATGGAGGAGTAAAGTCATGCCAACATCAACAGCCCACCAAGATTTTGGTCAAACACAAAAGGACAAAACCCACTCAAAGGACAGAGTGCTTAATCTTGCAAAACACCATGTAGCAGCGTGAATAAAGCACTTCATTTAATATTAAAAATAAAAACTAGGTATTTAGGTTTTTTTTTTTATTTACATTTTAACCCCCTTAAAAGTGTCTGCCTTATTTACTATTCATTGTAAAATTGTCTTAATTTGCATTTTTTTTTTTTTTTTTTTTTTTTTTTTTTTTTTTTTTTTTTTTTTTTACCTTAATGATAGTAGGCTTCTGAATAAAATACTATTTTTGGGCAGTTTTGTTTTGGCACCTTTCCCCAATCCGCAGTATCTGGTGATCCAGTCAACTCATATTTACCTTCTTATCTACCCAAAAGGTACATTATAGCAAAATTTCAAGGTGCATAAAACACTTCTTGAAACGTGCGGTTAATAGGTCTTGGACTACTAAGCCGATCCTATATTCAGGATTTACAAAGTAAGGTTCGCAAACGCATTCATTTATCGTTACTAAGGCAACACATTCACTTCTCGTTACTAAGGCAACACATTCACTTCCCGTACTAAGGCAACACATTCACTTCTCGTTACTTAGGCAACACATTCACTTCTCGTTACTTAGGCAACACATTCACTTCTCGTTAATAAGGCAACACATTCACTTCTTGTTACTAAGGCAACACATTCACTTCTCGTTACTAAGGCAACACATTCACTTCTCGTTTCTAAGGCAACACATTCACTTCTCGTTACTAAGGCAACACATTCACTTCTCGTTAATAAGGCAACACACTCACTTCTCGTTACTAATGCAACACATTAACTTCTCTTTACTAAGGCAACACATTCATTTCTCGTTAATAATGCAACACATTAACTTCTCGTTACAAAGGAAACACATTCACTACTCGTAACTAAGGAAACATATTCACTTCTCGTTACTAAGGAAACACATTCACTTTTCGTAGCTAAGCAAACGCATTTTATTCTCGTTAATAAGGCAACACATTTACTTCTCGTTACTCGGGCAGCACATTCACTTTTCGTAGCTAAGCAAACGCATTTTATTCTCGTTAATAAGGCAACACATTTACTTCTCGTTACTCGGGCAGCACATTCACTTCTCATTGCTAAGGCGAAAAATTTTATTCTCGTTACAAAGGCAACACATTCACTTCTCGTTACTAAGGCAACACATTCACTTCTCGTTACTAAGGAAACACATTTTATTCCCGGCAAGTCCTAACTTACAACCTAATCCGGATTAACGAAACGAGCCGAAGATCCGATCTGACAGGATATCGACCATCCGAAATTAAGTAAGTTGTAAGGGTTTTGGGGAGTATCTTATCCCCTAGCTATCCCCTAAATATATAAGGGAGCTGACGGGGTTAATAATATAGTTTGTTAGTAGTAGACGATGGTCGGGGGGACGGGGGGGGGGGGGGGGGGGTTAACCAACTTCATCTTGGAGCATCAACCATCCCTGCGCTCTAACGGCATTACTTAGAACCTCCGTCAACTTCAGCCTAATCAAAATTAGAGCAATCGAAAATTCATCCAATATTCGGCGCGAGTCAATCCCGGCATTATCCTATTAGGCGCAGAGTCCCAATTACCTGAAATTACATTTGTTCAAGTTAACCTAATTCCTATAGTCCCTTATATAAATGTATTTAGCCATAACTAAAAAATAATTCAGCTATCTAGAAGGGAAACATCAATAAACAGTTCTTGCTAGACTTCGGATTGGACATAATGTTCAATATAGAAATATTTAACAGCATGATATATAAAAAAGTACTTCAAAGAATAAACGAGAAAAACTATAATAATTTTTAAAACAAAAACCACAAAAAATAATAAATAAATTATTATGTATTCATCTGCAGCAGTCAACTTCCTGTAACTAATTATTATGTATTCATCTGCAGCAGTCAACTTCCTGTAACTAATTATTATGTATTCATCTGCAGCAGTCAACTTCCTGTAACTAATTATTATGTATTCATCTGCAGCAGTCAACTTCCTTTATTCACATGGAACCCACACACACGACTGAAAAGACAAGAGTTAAACAGGAGATATGGACTCTTACGACGACTAATTGGCCCTATTTCAAAGCTTACGACACAAAACAAACTCACTATATACAAAACTATAATCAGACCTATCTGGATTTACGGACTCGAATTATGGGGAACAGCAAAACACTCAAACATACAACGAATACAAGCATTCCAATCCAAAGTCCTTCGTAGAATAGTCTACGCTCCCTTTTATGTCTCCTACAAAACCCTACACAACGACTTAAATATCCCCTTCGTAAAAGACCTCGCAACATCCAGATTCCTAACGTTTCCACTCGGACCCACCCTAAAGACCTCGCCAGGAGGCTTAAGAGACTTTGGCCCCGTGACCAGCTACATAACAGCATAATTGTTTATTTATTTTAAGAGCTTCGCAACGAAGGTGATAAGCTCTTAACAAAAAACAAAATAAATGTAAATGATCACAGTTATCGGTGACAAAATTAGCAAAATGAAACACAAGAAAAATTGTATAAAACATTAACTTAACTTAGGCCAGCACAATTAATTATTGTACTTATAATTGTACAGATTTTAAATAAACATGAAACAATAAAAAAATAAAAAAAAAACTCTGCAATTTGATTAATAGTTATTTAAAAGGACAAAATATCCATTTTTTTATATAGCGGTGAATTACAAATCAATGCATAAAGATATTGAATTTCCAAACAACACTTGGCTTTACGTTCCCCTTGCACGACATGCTAAAATGGCGCAGTAAAGGAGAGTCGTTTAAACTCTTATTATACTATTCAGAGACAGGAGTCCATTTCAATATTCCGTGTTGGAGTTACTTCTGCTGGTGTTCTATCCAATCTTCCACACGCCAACCTAACGGGACAGGCCAATCTGAACCTAGGATCCACAAATACAGGTATGGATATGTGACAAGATTTAGGCAAGGTTTGGTAGAGAATTTTTATGAAAATCGTTCATAATACAATCATTATTATATTTTCATAAGTTACCTTGTAACTATTTTAGCATAAATATGCTTTAGCGGTGGCTAAACTGGAAAAAACGTTACAAAAAATAATCACAAAAAAGTTTCCGGTGGCGTTCGCGCTGGCGCGGTGGCCATGTACGAAAAAGAAGACTTTATGTTATACAGTACATTACATAGGTTTGATGGGTGGACCTAAAGCATATGTATTCATTTACGGAGAATGGTTAATAAAACAAAATGAATAAAAAACAATATAAAATTTATACAAAAAAAAAAAAAAAAGATAAAATAAAGAAATAGATAAAAATAAAATATACAAGAAAAATTACACAATTAATTAATAAAAATTGAGAAAATTATGATAATAATAAGTAAAATAATTTTTTATTGCAATATAAAAATCATTATTATGTCTGTATCTGTATTCGTAGAGATTTAATAAGTGGACTTTATAAAAGCATATTTATGTTCCTGAATTTGAGCAGAAGGCTCTAAACGATTTTTTTTTCACCCTTTTTTTAAGGGCTCAAATGCTTCCATAACTAATCAAAAATATTATCCAAGAGCATTTGTGTGGCAAAACAGTTTTTAAATGTGCCGAAAATTCGATTTTTCAACTTAAGTCCCGAAACATTTCAAAATTAAAAAAAGAATCTTTTTTTAGTCTTTATCGCATGAAAGTTTTTAAAAAAATTAACATTTCAGTACATTAAGCTTCAAAGTAGTTTTTCTCAAAACTATGTTTTTCAAATCGGGCGATAGGCTAGCGCCTTCAATTTTCACCCAATTAACTTGAAATTTTATCTGCAGCTTCCCAGTGATATTAACGAGTGAAATACGTAAAATGGTATAGATTCATTGAGTTATAACGATTTAATGACTCATTTTCGTTGGATTTTTTAATATAAAATAAAGAATAGTTTACCATTTTTGAAAAAAGTCCTACATAGTTACCTTCTTCTTTCAAAATATTTTTTTGGTTTTGGATCATAAAATTTGCCACCTGCAGTCTATCGCCCGTGAAAAAAAGAGGTTTTTCGCCCTTCAGACACAGCGCCGCCATTTTGTTTTCGAATAAATAAAGCTTATTTATTTTGGATACTTTAACATTCCATATAAAACTTATGACATAAAGAATTGAAAATATTGATTTATTTGGTATTCATAAATTAGTGAAAATTACAATTATTTTGATTGCAGAAGGTAGTGTTACCCCTTAAGAGAATAAAATTCAATTTTGCTTGCGCTAATTTGGGAAAGAGACTTTCTCTTTTGTTCAGTCATTTGCAAAGCCTTAATAAAACTTTATATTAAGCACTATAAAAACTGATTATGTCTCGTTTATGATAAATCAAGCCAGAAAGTGTTTTATGTTTTCAATATTTAGTCAAACCTAAGGCTGAAAACAATTTAAACCATAGCCTGTTCAAATAGATGGCGTATTCGGAGGGAAAAGGGCGTGGCCTATATTGGTGGGAAAAATTCTCTCTGTTATAACCTTATTACTGGGAGGTTATCACTCGTTTGTTTACTACGCTTAAAATTCCGTTATTTTTTAATTTGAAGAATCATTTACTGTACGCCTCTTTAATTAGATTTGAATGTTGTATTGAAAGTTGCTTTATAGTTAAACAAAAATTACGGCCGCTCGGAGCACAGTAACAAATTGGTCTAGACCAGTGAGTTTTATATAAACGCTCACGTCTAACGAGATTGTGCAGTTTAACGAAATCATCCAATCTTTTTTAAGGATTATTTTGTACAGATGGTTCCATTGAACCAAACTACGATCAAGAGGCATCATATACGCTGGCAAAAACGCAAAACAATAAGAATAATAATAGTATTAATATTAATAATAATGGAGTACGTACTTAAAAAAACAAACACAAAAATGAGGTTATTTTATTGAGTGGGATGCCCATTTTACAGAGCTGGTGCTTACTGAGATTAAACAATTCTATATAGTGTTAAACACAGGTCAAAAACAAAAAAAAAAAACACTATTCCAGCAAAGAGACAAGATTTGATGAGGACTTACCATAAAATCTGCGAGAAATTAAACTTTTTTTAATGGCAAGACACGTAAATAAACAACCAGAAATATAGCGGGAAACTGTTTCTTCCAACAATCACAAAAATAACAGATTATTTCAGTAAAATGTAGACGCAGATTCTCCAACGTTTTTTTCCTGAAAACTGAACTGAACGAGTCGTACCTAGAAGGGGTGAGAACACACCATATCGAGAGGGGTGAGAACAAAGAACAGCTAAGCAACGAGACGGAACGCACCCCTAAAGCACACCAGCTAACCCGGCGTGAACACTTGTATGCTGTTGTAAGGGTGCGTTTACACTTGATATTTCTCGCAGGAAATATATGTCACGATATATGTCACGATATAAGTGTCGGATAGATATTCTCTTGCATACGGACAGAAATAGCTAGACATTTATGTCATGGATATGTATAGGACGGTTCTCGCTTTGCAATAAATGTCCGGCCTGTTTACACTCAGACATATATGTCCTGTCTAGTCCATTCTGCTGGGTATAGAAGTTTCGGCAATATAGCTAGAAACCAAGATATTTCTGTCTGACATTTATTTCTCTCTTTATAATCCGCGTATTCACCTGACGGTATAGAAGTGTCGACACTTATTGCTCAGGATAGATATATATATCTCAGACATAAATTGCTCATGGTTTACACTAGTCGCAATTTCTGTCTGATATAAATTTCCTGCAATAACTAGCAAGTGTAAACCCACCCGTACATACGGAGAGAAATAGCTAGACATTTATGTCATGGATATCTTTAGGATAGTTCTCGCTTTGCAATAAATGTCCGGCCTGTTTACACTCATACATATATATCCTGTCTAGCCCATCCTGCTTGCAATGAAGAACGCATCGAAACGCAAAATAGCGGCATGTTTAGTTATTATACAAATGTTGGGGGGGGGGGGGGAATGTTCTGTATGGGTTCGAGATTGGATTTTAAGAAGGGAAAAATTAGGTTTCTTCAGTCAATTAATGTCTGAGCTCTGTATCGAGGATCCAGCGCATTTTTCGATTTTTTTAAGAATGAAACCATCAGATTTCGAAAAGCTTGCTTGTAAAATAGGTCCTCTTAGAGCAAGACACAAAATTTAGAGACGCTATTAGTGTTACAGAACGACTAGTTATAACATTACGATATTTAACATCAGGTAAATAGGTATTTACTTAATGAAATACTATTTCACTTTATGAAATTTTATTAATTAGAACTATAATATTTTTAAACTGTACTATCCCCCATAATGAAAGAGAAAAGTAGACGAACTGTTAAAACTCGATAAAGGTCGGACCTGTTGCAACTAGTAAATAATCAGTGTTTACATCTGTTGGTATAGAAGTGTCGACAATACAGCTAGTAGCCAAGATATTTATCTCTGACATTAAATTCTTCTCTTTATAATCAGTGTTTACACCTGATGGTATAGAAGTGTCGACACTTATATTAATTAAGGTAATTAAATTTTACAATTTTTGTGAAATTCGGCTCAAATCTCTCTCTGTCTTTCTCTCTCTAAGTGTGTATATATATATATATATATATATATATATATATATATATATATATATATATAATCTACAGTTTGACCGATTTTGATCAAACTAAGCGCACAGGTAGGTGTTGATACGGGGAGTGTCATAGGATATGTCAAAAAAGCCTATCACCTGTCTCTCTGTATTTTTATGCTTTATACAAATCCAGACATTTTTTATCAATCTTTGCACACTGGTAGGTATTGATCTAGGGAGTATCTACACTGGTAGGTATTGATCTAGGGAGTATCTACACGGGTAGGTATTGATCTAGGGAGTATCTACACTGGTAGGTATTGATCTAGGGAGTATCTACACTGGTAGGTATTGATCTAGGGAGTATCTACACTGGTAGGTATTGATCTAGGGAGTATCTACACTGGTAGGTATTGATCTAGGGAGTATCTACACTGGTAGGTATTGATCTAGGGAGTATCTACACTGGTAGGTATTGATCTAGGGAGTATCTACACTGGTAGGTATTGATCTAGGGAGTATCTACACTGGTAGGTATTGATCTAGGGAGTATCTACACTGGTAGGTATTGATCTAGGGAGTATCTACACTGGTAGGTATTGATCTAGGGAGTATCTACACTGGTAGGTATTGATCTAGGGAGTATCTACACTGGTAGGTATTGATCTAGGGAGTATCTACACTGGTAGGTATTGATCTAGGGAGTATCTACACTGGTAGGTATTGATCTAGGGAGTATCTACACTGGTAGGTATTGATCTAGGGAGTATGGTTTGTAATTTATTTTTGCTTTTCTAGATGCAGAAAGTAGGTGTGGTACGGCACGCCGGGTAAATAGATAAAACTAAATCACTATATTGTCCACTATATTTATTGGCTCGACTAGTTTCACACAGAACCTACCTAGGAGCAGGATCATCTGACAAAGGACCACGTCATTTGATTTGATACAATCATCTGTAGATGCTAATGCATATTGACATGATTATGTCAGCTGCCAAATATAAAAATCTTCGTACAAATGATTTTCTTACGTTAAAACCAAGAATTCGAGATGTACTTCTTTTTTTAGAGACACGAGACGGCAAACCACGCGAAATGATTGTATTTTTTTTTTCAAAAACTAACGACACGCCTTTTGAAGATAGATTAAGAAGCAAGCAAAGCACCCTTCAATACCCAGGTGCGGAGAACGGGGTTTTTGTCTACCCCTCCACACCCTTCTGAATCCTCCTCTTGTTCCTTTGTCCCGTTCGTTCTCTATCCACCCGGGGAACTCCCTTTCATTAAAGGAATACGCCGAGCCTCTTGTCTTCAATGGAAATAATACACAAAGCTACGCACAAGGGGAAGGTAAAGTCTCAAAAGGAGGAGGCTCGGCATATTTTTAGAAATTCCTTTGCCTAAATTTCAATTGTGAGCGCTAAATTTATAAAATATAGCTGTTAACCGGCGTGCCATGCTACACTTACTTTCTACATAAAGAAAAACCCAAATAAATAAGAAACCAAATAAATAAGAAAACAAATAAGTAATATTAAAATCTAATAACACAAATCTGTAACTGTTCGGGTTCACAGTTTCGAACTCGTGACCTGGGAACTGTTAGTCCTAGAGGATTTTAACCTAGCCTATGACATTCCCCTGATCAAGACCTACATGTGTTCAAAGTCTAGTCAAATAGGTTCAAACGGTGTGTATTTGTATATGGAACAGACAGACAGACAGCCAGCCGATAGACGTTTTTGACCTAGCCCATGACACTCCCCGTATCCAGACCTACCCGTGTGCCAAGTTTGATGAAAATCGGTCAAACGGTGTGGATTTGTATAAGGAACAAACATACAGACAACTGGTAGACGTTTTTGACCTAGCCCATGACACTCCCCGTATCCAGACCTACCCGTGTGCCAAGTTTGATGAAAATCGGCCAAACGGTGTGGATTTGTATAAGGAACAAACATACAGACAACTGGTAGACGTTTTTGACCTAGCCCATGACACTCCCCGTATCAAGACCTACCCGTGTGCCAAGTTTGATGAAAATCGGCCAAACGGTGTGGATTTGTATAAGGAACAAACATACAGACAACTGGTAGACGTTTTTGACCTAGCCCATGACACTCCCCGTATCAATACCTACCCGTGTGCCAAGTTTGATCAAAATCGGTCAAACGGTGTGGATTTGTATAAGGAACAAACATACAGGCAACTGGTAGACGTTTTTGACCTAGCCCATGACTTCCCTGTACCAAGACCTACCTGAGTTTCAAGTTTGATCAAAATGAGTCAAACGGTGTAAATTTGTATAAGGAACAAACAGACAGACACGTGATTTTTATACATATAGATAATATCAATAATATGAAACTGACATGATCACTCTTTGAAAAAGCTCTTTAAGCCCCCTGATATATTTACAGACCATTTACAGCACACAGCAGTTATCAGTACGGAAACGCACTATTTCTGTGATTCGGATTTTTTCTCATTATTTTTTTTTTAATTGTTTGTGGTAGATTGGATTTAGAAATATTCACCGCTTAACGTTTACGTTAATCCCGGAGAAGATAGGATATTATAGGATTTTCTGTTAATTGAATTCTGTACGTCCTATTGTTGCACTGAGGTTGGGAATTTTATTTGTATATTCGTTAACTTCCCATTGCTTAACCACGGAAATAAAACGCATTGGTGTTATTTGGCAGGAAGTATAGGCCCACCGCAAAAGCAAAAGTTCCACTAACAGGAACTGCGTCATCTTAGCGCGATTCCGTTCATATCTATAGTGCTATTAGTAAAGGAGTAGATGCAGTTATTGGTAGGTTTCGATCATTCGTGAAAAATATAAAATGACATCTCAAAGAGAAGGAAGATTTAAGGCGCCACAACAGGAAACTGATAGTATTCTAAGAGGAAATGACTCCCCCGCCTTCTTGACGTTCTCCATGGGAAACACTATTATCAATACGTTTTAGCACTTTCCTCCGAAGGAAAGTAGCTATTGAGGTTGGACTCATGACGGAATTTTTGAAAAATTTCTTCAAATCTTTATCGATCCTACCTAGTAGACACCGAAAATGACCCCCGTTAAAATTTATATATATCTATATATATATATATATATATATATATATATATATATATATATATATATATATATATATGTGTCTGTTAACACGATAGCGGCCAGAGTTTTTGTTTTTTCGTCACGAAACTTGGTATATAGCATTCAATTAGCAAACGATTGAACGAGTTCGTTAACCACCAAAATCGGTCCATCGGAAGGGGGGGTTTACCCCGAACCCAAAACACTAATTTGACCATTTCAGCCGTAATATTTGTTATATTTCAACGAAACTTGGTATTCGTACTGGTAATATAGAGAGAAAAGTTACATATAAAAATAAACTAAATCGGTTCATAAGGAGGGGGGGGGGGTTTACTCCGGACCGCCAATTCGCCACTACCAGCCGTGATTTTTGGTATATTTCGACGAAACTCGGTATTCATAGTGGTAATCTACAGGTAAATATGTGTTGTAAAAATAAACTAAATCGGTTCATTAGGAGGGGGGGGGGTTTACTCCAGACCCACAATACCAATTCGCCACTACCAACCGTGATTTTTGGTATATTTCGACGTAACTCGGTATTCGTAGTGGTAATCTACAGGTAAATATGTGTTGTAAAAATAAACTAAATCGGTTCATTAGGAGGGGGGGGGGTTTACTCCGGACCCAAATTACTAATATACTCATACTGGTCGTAATTTCTGCTGTATTGTAACGAAACGCGGTATACGTCGTGGGTAACTCATGAGAAAGAAGTGTTGTAAAAATGAGCAGAATCGGTCAATCGGAAAGGGGGGTTTACTTTGTAATATATTTCAATAGGAAAGCCAGCCAGACATAGGTTCACAAAGGCGCCGCAAGGAGCGCTAGAGGGACTGTATCCGGTTCCTGCGTTAGATCAAAATACGATAATATGAGGATTTTGTATTTATTACGTAGTGTAGTAGGTACCATGTGAAAACATAACTCTGGAAGGAAATTAATAATTGATCAGTTACTCATTACAAAATTAAAAGAGAACTATTCATGTTTTTATTTTATTTATGTAGGATATTTTAAGCAAATTGTTCTGGAAAGCAGTCTACACTACCCAAATTCTGAGGAAAGTGCTTAGTTATGCAGCTCCTGCGTGACGGACTTTTTCATTTTCATACTTTACTTTATTAAAATACTAATTTCACTACTGGAAAGCAATTAAAAACAAACCCCAATTAAAACTTTAGGTAAACAGTGAAAAAACCCCCCGTTGAAAAGAACAAAACTTACAATGTTCACGTTTTAAGCACTTATTTCTCGGATAGACATCGCCCTATTGAAAATTACGATTGAACTTTTTTGTAGGGAATTTAGTTAGCTTTCAAATGGTCACCTTCCACTTACCACGATTTCCAAAACCTATCATGCCTGTTGATGAAATATTTTACTTCTAGTACTCCAAACGGAACCAAAATTTATCTATCTTTGATTAGATGAATATCAAACGTCTGGAACTAGTTTCAACTAAATTAATCTTTTTTGAATGCCCAAAGTAAAAACTAGTTTTCTTCGTTTTTCTACGTTAATAAACCTATAAAACGAGTATCTACAAGCAAATGAACTCGAAAACGTAAGCGTTACGATTTTTTTCTCCAAGAACCATCTTCTGGTGGACGGATTCTGTTGGTTAACGAACTTGATCTTTCAAATTAGAAAAAAGATTTAAGTACCGAATTTCATCAAAATCGGTCCATTTTTTAGCCGTCAGGAGCGCTCCTGTCGGCTCAAATATATATATATATATATATATATATATATATATATATATATATATATATATATATACAAATATGTATATATATATTTTTTTCGTGATCCATGGGGTCTGAAACGAAAAATTTTCTTGTCTGCACTTCCGGATTGCGTCATGAGGTCAACCTCATAAGCGGGTTTCCTCCCTATGGAGGGAGGGAGGAACCGCGCTAAAATTGCATTCCAACAAGAAACCCGATACCCGTCTACTGTAATATGAAATATTTTCTCGGAACATGGAAGCATGAAGGAGTAACTGAAGTAAACGGGTTAATATACCCGAAACGATGAGTTTATAACTTTACCCCCCCCCCCCCCCCCCCTTTCCCACCAAAAGTAAGGGAGAGAAAATTTAGAGCAATTTAAGCCTCATGAATTTGGAGGTAGTTTGCAAGTGGAGGATTTTTAGTAGGACATGAGCCGTATATGACGTAGAATATTATGTGGTGGTGATAAGGAAGGTTTACCTGCCTCCCTATCTACACGACCATCCGCTTACATTCAGCGGAAAAATCAGATTCATGTGGCACAATTTTTTCCTCTCTTTATGTTATATTATTTTTATATGTATTTTTTTTTTCATTTACTTTTCAAACTAATAAATGATATCTATTTAACGAATATTTTTTTAAAAATAAAATATTTTTTTTTAATATAAAATTTGGAAACCCCGTGGCTGAGACTATTAAGGCGTGAGAGCTTAACACTCTCGGGGCCATGGGTTCGATTCCCACTATGGGGTGCTGGTTTTTCTTTAGAAAAAAGAAGAGGCATCAGCCGTATCCTGGCAAGAAAAGGGTGGTAACCTATAGAGAACCCGTCTTAAAACTCTCTCTCTCTCTCTCTCTCTCTCTCTCTCTCTCTCTCTCTCTCTCACTCTCTCTCTCTCTCTCTCTCTCTCGATTTTGCAAAATCGATTTCAAAGAGAACATTGGTTGGAAAATATATTTATCTAAACCCAAAATTTTCTTTATTATTATTCAAACGTCTAAATAATAAGGCGATTAAATTGAATGGTAAATACTTGAGAAAACCGGACTCAGAAAATATATCACGATAAAAATAAAATTAAACTCGTAGTTTACAGAATGAAAATATAATTCAAATATATAAGAAAGGAAGAAATAACTATCTAATATGATTATATTTGCCCTAAGTATAATAAAAAGCTCGGAATGGTATAATATACTTTTAGAGCGGAAAGGGCGGTAAGGGGGGGGAATAGTAAATCATACAGAGAGGACGGTGGGGGGGGGGGGGTGAAATTTTCATAGGAACCCCACAATATCATATATTATACCAGCTACTTGTAGGGGGAGTTTGGAGGGTTTTTGGAGGGGTTTATAGATACCAGCTCTTAAAAAAAAAACATAGTTATTACAGATAGTCGACACATTCAGATATTTATTATTTTTATAATATAAAAAAATAAATTAATTTGTTTTTATCTATACAAATAATGCGGACCAGCATGTTATCACGTTCGGGCCCAGTGTCGTGGCGTGTGCGTCAGCAGATAGCTCGCCTTTCTTGCTATCCACGCTATTCCGAGCCTGGTCCTTTACCCTTCGTATTTGGTTTAGGACCTCATTACGTTATTCCCGGTTAGGTTTTCTGGACTGGTACTGAATCCACCCAAAAAATTTCTTCAGCGGGCCCGCTGCCGTAGCGTATTTGACATTTTACTAAATTTTAATTAATCCACTAAAGGTAAATCATTTTAAAAGTTTCTTCGCTTATTTATATATATTTTTTTTTTATATTTTTGCCAAAATAACTATACAAAAGGAAGACTTGGGCCTCCTGAAAGTGGTAAGCCTGCAACGAAAACATCAACTTACCAACCCTTTGGAGTCTTACTACAAAGAGGCATCTAGGTACACTGACCAAACAATCTTAAGTAACTGGCAACTAGACTGGACTAACACTACAGAAAACAAATAAGGACAGTGAAGTCTATAGTTAAAGATTGCTTAGCGTCATATAGATGATCACGGCTCATCGTGAGGAAGTAATATTAGCAAGATGAAGTATTGTTCACACCCGTCTGACTCACGAATGTGGACTATTCTAATAAAATTATATTAAAAGACAAGATAAAAACGTACGGAGAAGATTACGAAGTTTCTGAAGAAACGTAACATAAAAACAGTTTACACCACCGACTGAAAGATAAGTCAAATAATAAATAACCCCAAAGATAATTTACAGTTAAGATCGCCAGGTGTCTACAGTATCCCATGCTCCTGCGGAAAAGAATATATTGGTCAAACAGGAGGATTGGTGTGCACAAGGCTTTCTGAACATATGAAGACAGTTAAGATTGGCAATATTGAAAAATCGGCGGTAGCAGAACATTTTTATAACACGAATCATGCTATCCAATTCGACCGAGTAAGCATTCTAGCAAAAATAGAAAATTACCAAGAACGGATCATTAGGGAAGCCATAGAAATAGTAAGATGTCCGGAAAATTTCAACAAAGAAGATGGGTACAAGCTCAGCAAATTAAAACTAGAGAAAAAAGAAAAAACGAAATTCAGCCTATCAACGATCCAGATGGAACCGACCAACCAGAATCAAGCAAAACCGGGTCCAACCAATCAGGGACATGGAAGAGCAGACTACGCCCGCGGATGAATACAAAGATAGGTATTTATACAGAAGAACTAGAAGAACATCCTCATTCTCAGACGAAGCCCTGAGGAAGCTGGCAGTATGACTAGCGAAACGTCGGCAAAGAAGTTTGTGACACGGTCAATACCAGAAGAATATAATATGTGTAATATGTGTAAAGAAAAAACGTACTCATTTAAATTGAGAAGATATGGTCGACCGTTCGGAAGTAGGAAGCGTTGATCGTCGGGGTTTCGGTCAGTGTTCTTATTCAATAAAACACATTTTATTTGCTAAAATGTATATTTATTGCCGCCAACGTTTCGGCTTGCTATACAAGCCATCTTCAGGGCTGTAAAAACATATATGGTATAACAATGGTAAGGACAAAAAAAAAGGCTAGAAACATTAACATAAATATGAGTACCTATATGCTTGAAAATATAAATATATATATGTATAGTATAATAATAGCAATATAAATAAATATACATGTATATGGTATCCAAGCGAATACAGTACAAGTGTCATAGTAACATACCTATTGAGAAGATTGAGAACTGTCCCGTTTCAAGAAGAGAACATTTCTGAAGACTGGAAGGATAGGTCAGGGCTAGACAGTAGAGGATGGGGGGAGGGGGTGGAGAGAAGTGGAGCTGGGAGTAAGGACGGAGGGTAAAGACCGCGGTAAAGATAAAGGACTTGCCGATGGATATTGCAGGTACAGGGAAGGATTGGGCCAGGGCTAGACAGGAGAGGATGGGGGTGAGGGGGTGGGGGGAAGTACTCATTTAAAGATAGGATGAGTAAAATGACAATTATACATCGCTTTAAACCAAAATCTCCTGAAGAAATGCAAACCGACACCAAAGCGTTCTAAAAAATTAATAAATAATATTAATAATAATATTAAATTCCGATCGAAATATCTACAGGGGAACAAAAAACAATTGCATTTGCTGTAATAGAGGTAACAATAAATTTATACAATAAGGGATTCCTAATTTAGATACAAATATTAACAAAATAGCTGACTACCCGTGCTTCATCATGGCAGATAAGTAGTTATTTTATTGCGTTACATAATGTATCATAAAAATTAACGCTACTATATAATTTTGTGCAGTTTATTATAGCACAGTTCCCGTTATACTATATGTTATTCGTCAATTGATAAGTAATCAAAGTATAATGTTTCTTGACACTGGGGTGCTCCCAAGATAACGGGTTATCTCTAAGTTAGCAGTAACAGCAGTTTAAAACCAGTACAGGTTGCCAACGTTTTATTGAATATCTAAAAAAAAAAACAAAAAAAAAAACTTCCGCACACCCTGCGGCTGAGAAATCGTGGTATGTGTAACCATTCAAAAGGTAACGAAAAAACGGCTGAGAAATCGTGGTATGTGTAACGATTCAAAAGGTAACGAAAAAACGGCTGAGAAATCGTGGTATGTGTAACGATTCAAAAGGTAACGAAAAAACGGCTGAGAAATCGTGGTATGTGTAACCATTCAAAAGGTAACGAAAAAACGGCTGAGAAATCGTGATATGTGTAACCATTCAAAAGGTAACGAAAAAACGGCTGAGAAATCGTGGTATGTGTAACCATTCAAAAGGTAACGAAAAAACGGCTGAGAAATCGTGGTATGTGTAACCATTCAAAAGGTAACGAAAAAACGGCTGAGAAATCGTGGTATGTGTAACCATTCAAAAGGTAACGAAAAAACGGCTGAGAAATCGTGGTATGTGTAACCATTCAAAAGGTAACGAAAAAACGGCTGAGAAATCGTGGTATGTGTAACCATTCAAAAGGTAACGAAAAAACGGCTGAGAAATCGTGGTATGTGTAACCATTCAAAAGGTAACGAAAAAACGGCTGAGAAATCGTGGTATGTGTAACCATTCAAAAGGTAACGAAAAAACGGCTGAGAAATCGTGGTATGTGTAACCATTCAAAAGGTAACGAAAAAACGGCTGAGAAATCGTGGTATGTGTAACCATTCAAAAGGTAACGAAAAAACGGCTGAGAAATCGTGGTAAGTGTAACCATTCAAAAGGTAACGATAAAACGGCTGAGAAATCGTGGTATGTGTAACGATTCAAAAGGTAACGAAAAAACGGCTGAGAAATCGTGGTATGTGTAACCATTCAAAAGGTAACGAAAAAACGGCTGAGAAATCGTGGTATGTGTAACCATTCAAAAGGTAACGAAAAAACGGCTGAGAAATCGTGGTATGTGTAACCATTCAAAAGGTAACGAAAAAACGGCTGAGAAATCGTGGTATGTGTAACCATTCAAAAGGTAACGAAAAAACGGCTGAGAAATCGTGGTATGTGTAACCATTCAAAAGGTAACGAAAAAACGGCTGAGAAATCGTGGTATGTGTAACCATTCAAAAGGTAACGAAAAAACGGCTGAGAAATCGTGGTATGTGTAACCATTCAAAAGGTAACGAAAAAACGGCTGAGAAATCGTGGTATGTGTAACGATTCAAAAGGTAACGAAAAAACGGCTGAGAAATCGTGGTATGTGTAACCATTCAAAAGGTAACGAAAAAACGGCTGAGAAATCGTGGTATGTGTAACCATTCAAAAGGTAACGAAAAAACGGCTGAGAAATCGTGGTATGTGTAACCATTCAAAAGGTAACGAAAAAACGGCTGAGAAATCGTGGTATGTGTAACCATTCAAAAGGTAACGAAAAAACGGCTGAGAAATCGTGGTATGTGTAACCATTCAAAAGGTAACGAAAAAACGGCTGAGAAATCGTGGTATGTGTAACCATTCAAAAGGTAACGAAAAAACGGCTGAGAAATCGTGGTATGTGTAACCATTCAAAAGGTAACGAAAAAACGGCTGAGAAATCGTGGTATGTGTAACCATTCAAAAGGTAACGAAAAAACGGCTGAGAAATCGTGGTATGTGTAACGATTCAAAAGGTAACGAAAAAACGGCTGAGAAATCGTGGTATGTGTAACCATTCAAAAGGTAACGAAAAAACGGCTGAGAAATCGTGGTATGTGTAACCATTCAAAAGGTAACGAAAAAACGGCTGAGAAATCGTGGTATGTGTAACGATTCAAAAGGTAACGAAAAAACGGCTGAGAAATCGTGGTATGTGTAACCATTCAAAAGGTAACGAAAAAACGGCTGAGAAATCGTGGTATGTGTAACGATTCAAAAGGTAACGAAAAAACGGCTGAGAAATCGTGGTATGTGTAACCATTCAAAAGGTAACGAAAAAACGGCTGAGAAATCGTGGTATGTGTAACCATTCAAAAGGTAACGAAAAAACGGCTGAGAAATCGTGGTATGTGTAACCATTCAAAAGGTAACGAAAAAACGGCTGAGAAATCGTGGTATGTGTAACGATTCAAAAGGTAACGAAAAAACGGCTGAGAAATCGTGGTATGTGTAACGATTCAAAAGGTAACGAAAAAACGGCTGAGAAATCGTGGTATGTGTAACCATTCAAAAGGTAACGAAAAAACGGCTGAGAAATCGTGGTATGCGTAACCATTCAAAAGGTAACGAAAAAACGGCTGAGAAATCGTGGTATGTGTAACGATTCAAAAGGTAACGAAAAAACGGCTGAGAAATCGTGGTATGTGTAACGATTCAAAAGGTAACGAAAAAACGGCTGAGAAATCGTGGTATGTGTAACGATTCAAAAGGTAACGAAAAAACGGCTGAGAAATCGTGGTATGTGTAACCATTCAAAAGGTAACGAAAAAACGGATGAGAAATCGTGGTATGTGTAACCATTCAAAAGGTAACGAAAAAACGGCTGAGAAATCGTGGTATGTGTAACCATTCAAAAGGTAACGAAAAAACGGCTGAGAAATCGTGGTATGTGTAACGATTCAAAAGGTAACGAAAAAACGGCTGAGAAATCGTGGTATGTGTAACGATTCAAAAGGTAACGAAAAAACGGCTGAGAAATCGTGGTATGTGTAACGATTCAAAAGGTAACGAAAAAACGGCTGAGAAATCGTGGTATGTGTAACCATTCAAAAGGTAACGAAAAAACGGATGAGAAATCGTGGTATGTGTAACCATTCAAAAGGTAACGAAAAAACGGCTGAGAAATCGTGGTATGTGTAACCATTCAAAAGGTAACGAAAAAACGGCTGAGAAATCGTGGTATGTGTAACCAATCAAAAGGTAACGAAAAAACGGCTGAGAAATCGTGGTATGTGTAACCATTCAAAAGGTAACGAAAAAACGGCTGAGAAATCGTGGTATGTGTAACCATTCAAAAGGTAACGAAAAAACGGCTGAGAAATCGTGGTATGTGTAACCATTCAAAAGGTAACGAAAAAACGGCTGAGAAATCGTGGTATGTGTAACCATTCAAAAGGTAACGAAAAAACGGCTGAGAAATCGTGGTATGTGTAACCATTCAAAAGGTAACGAAAAAACGGCTGAGAAATCGTGGTATGTGTAACCATTCAAAAGGTAACGAAAAAACGGCTGAGAAATCGTGGTATGTGTAACCATTCAAAAGGTAACGAAAAAACGGCTGAGAAATCGTGGTATGTGTAACGATTCAAAAGGTAACGAAAAAACGGCTGAGAAATCGTGGTATGTGTAACCATTCAAAAGGTAACGAAAAAACGGCTGAGAAATCGTGGTATGTGTAACCATTCAAAAGGTAACGAAAAAACGGCTGAGAAATCGTGGTATGTGTAACGATTCAAAAGGTAACGAAAAAACGGCTGAGAAATCGTGGTATGTGTAACCATTCAAAAGGTAACGAAAAAACGGCTGAGAAATCGTGGTATGTGTAACGATTCAAAAGGTAACGAAAAAACGGCTGAGAAATCGTGGTATGTGTAACCATTCAAAAGGTAACGAAAAAACGGCTGAGAAATCGTGGTATGTGTAACCATTCAAAAGGTAACGAAAAAACGGCTGAGAAATCGTGGTATGTGTAACCATTCAAAAGGTAACGAAAAAACGGCTGAGAAATCGTGGTATGTGTAACGATTCAAAAGGTAACGAAAAAACGGCTGAGAAATCGTGGTATGTGTAACGATTCAAAAGGTAACGAAAAAACGGCTGAGAAATCGTGGTATGTGTAACCATTCAAAAGGTAACGAAAAAACGGCTGAGAAATCGTGGTATGTGTAACCATTCAAAAGGTAACGAAAAAACGGCTGAGAAATCGTGGTATGTGTAACGATTCAAAAGGTAACGAAAAAACGGCTGAGAAATCGTGGTATGTGTAACGATTCAAAAGGTAACGAAAAAACGGCTGAGAAATCGTGGTATGTGTAACGATTCAAAAGGTAACGAAAAAACGGCTGAGAAATCGTGGTATGTGTAACCATTCAAAAGGTAACGAAAAAACGGATGAGAAATCGTGGTATGTGTAACCATTCAAAAGGTAACGAAAAAACGGCTGAGAAATCGTGGTATGTGTAACCATTCAAAAGGTAACGAAAAAACGGCTGAGAAATCGTGGTATGTGTAACGATTCAAAAGGTAACGAAAAAACGGCTGAGAAATCGTGGTATGTGTAACGATTCAAAAGGTAACGAAAAAACGGCTGAGAAATCGTGGTATGTGTAACGATTCAAAAGGTAACGAAAAAACGGCTGAGAAATCGTGGTATGTGTAACCATTCAAAAGGTAACGAAAAAACGGATGAGAAATCGTGGTATGTGTAACCATTCAAAAGGTAACGAAAAAACGGCTGAGAAATCGTGGTATGTGTAACCATTCAAAAGGTAACGAAAAAACGGCTGAGAAATCGTGGTATGTGTAACCATTCAAAAGGTAACGAAAAAACGGCTGAGAAATCGTGGTATGTGTAACCATTCAAAAGGTAACGAAAAAACGGCTGAGAAATCGTGGTATGTGTAACCATTCAAAAGGTAACGAAAAAACGGCTGAGAAATCGTGGTATGTGTAACCATTCAAAAGGTAACGAAAAAACGGCTGAGAAATCGTGGTATGTGTAACCATTCAAAAGGTAACGAAAAAACGGCTGAGAAATCGTGGTATGTGTAACCATTCAAAAGGTAACGAAAAAACGGCTGAGAAATCGTGGTATGTGTAACGATTCAAAAGGTAACGAAAAAACGGCTGAGAAATCGTGGTATGTGTAACCATTCAAAAGGTAACGAAAAAACGGCTGAGAAATCGTGGTATGTGTAACCATTCAAAAGGTAACGAAAAAACGGCTGAGAAATCGTGGTATGTGTAACCATTCAAAAGGTAACTAAATTCTATATAAAGAAGATTCTGAAACAATTTTCGATGGGGCGATATTATTCATAGAAATGAGAACTGAAACCTGGAAAGTGTTAATTTTGTTTTTCGAGCGGGGTTCCGTCTCTGTTTACTTTAGAGGTTCAGTAACTTTTTAGTTCTGCGATGCTGAAATGCAATGTTATGAGAAACTAATCACCGAGCTGATAATATGAACAATAACATACTGAAAATGTATATAAAAATAATCAGTAAATTCTTCTGTCCGAATTCCTACATATGTTTTGCCAACTTTCAGTATTTTGACATCTGCATAAAACAGCTGGATAATGCAGAACACACGAAAAGGCGTAGCAGGCGAGAAATATGAGAGAATAAAATCCACAGGAAAGGAAGAATACAGGAAAATGGCGCGCATAACAATATAATAAATCATGAAGGAGCGAGTGGGTATCCAACAATGGCATAACTCCAGCCAGCAGTAGCATTTCCAGGACAATTCTAGGCCTCAGGAAATGTTTTTCTACCTACCTTCTCCATGTTAGCGCGTTTTCTTACACAGGAAAGGGACATATATATATATATATATATATATATATATATATATATATATATATATATATACCTATATATATGTTGGAATACTTTAAAGAAATGAGATGATTATTCTATTTCTCAGAAAGTCCCATCAAGAAATATATATGCGTGCTCATAAAACAGAAATATTAATTTAAACAAAATAGAGAAAACAAATCAATTATATTAAACAAAACAAATAATTTATTTATTTATAATCATATCGGAAGAATGTGTACGTATACGTAAATAGATCCTTGTGTCACGCATCGAGAGTCGTGGAGATAATCCAGGAATAGAGTCCTTACTTATTTTCTGAGTTAATCACTCGCGGATTGTCTGAGTTAATCACTCGCGGATTGTCTAAAACATTTACTCGCGAATTGGCTGAGTAAATCACTCGCAATTGTCTGAGTTAATCACTCGCGAATTGTCTGAGTTAATCATTCGCAGATTGTCTGAGTTAATCACTCGCGGATTGTCTAAAACATTTACTCGCGAATTGGCTGAGTTAATCACTCGCAATTGTCTGAGTTAATCACTCGCGAATTGTCTGAGTTAATCACTCGCAATTGTCTGAGTTAATAACTCGCGGATTGTCTGAGTTAATAACTCGCGGATTATCTGAGTTAATAACTCGCGGATTATCTGAGTTAATCACTCGCGAATTGGCTGAGTAAATCACTCGCAATTGTCTGAGTTAATCACTCGCGAATTGTCTGAGTTAATTATTCGCAGATTGTCTGAGTTAATCACTCGCGAATTGTCTAAAACATTTACTCGCGAATTGGCTGAGTTAATGACTCGCAATTGTCTGAGTTAATCACTCGCGAATTGTCTCAGTTAATCACTCGCGAATTGTCTGAGTTAATCACTCGCAATTGTCTGAGTTAATAACTCGCGGATTGTCTGAGTTAATCACTCGCGGATTATCTGAGTTAATCACTCGCGAATTGTCTGAGTTAATCACTCACGAATTGTCTCAGTTAATCACTCGCGAATTGTTTGAGTTAATCACTCGCGGATTATCTGAGTTAATAACTCGCGGATTATCTGAGTTAATCACTCGCGAATTGGCTGAGTAAATCACTCGCAATTGTCTGAGTTAATCACTCGCGAATTGTCTGAGTTAATCATTCGCAGATTGTCTGAGTTAATCACTCGCGAATTGTCTAAAACATTTACTTGCGAATTGGCTGAGTTAATGACTCGCAATTGTCTGAGTTAATCACTCGCGAATTGTCTCAGTTAATCACTCGCGAATTGTCTGAGTTAATCACTCGCGAATTGTCTGAGTTAATCACTCGCGGATTGTCTGAGTTAATCACTCGCGAATTGTCTGAGTTAATCACTCGCGAATTGTCTCAGTTAATCACTCGCGAATTGTTTGAGTTAATCACTCGCAATTGTCTGAGTTAATAACTCGCGGATTGTCTGAGTTAATCACTCGCGGATTATCTGAGTTAATCACTCGCAATTGTCTGAGTTAATAACTCGCGGATTGTCTGAGTTAATCACTCGCGGATTATCTGAGTTAATCACTCGCGAATTGTCTAAAACATTCACTCGCGAGTTGTCAGAGAATTATTGTGTTGGCTGCACTTCGCGGCTAGTCACAACACTCTCACAACTCACAACTATTTGTTATTATTTTTACATTAATGTAGAGAAACCAAACTCAAGAAGCCTACATCACACTCTACTGTTTTTTTTTTTTTTTTTTTTTTTTTTTTTTTTTTCTCCACTCGAATAATCGGATAATTAAAACAGCTGGTTGCTAGGTAGAGTTATTCAAATGAAGCTCCTTAGCAACGAAGCTATTACTGTCTGTTGCACGTATATAATATATACATAGAATAGAACTATATGTATATACATGTATATAATATAAATAGAACAGAACATATTATGTTCTATTCTATTTTCCTTAAGGACCTGTTCTTTTCTTAGTATGTTAAAATTGTCTAAGTCAAATTTTTGGTCAGTTTTAATTATTTGGTCCACAAATGCAACAATTATGGATACCTTACCTATTGAGGGAGGAAACACGCTAATAGGATTGGGGTTCGAATGTAGGAAAGAATGGGATTTTCGGGAGCCTTAAAGATATACAGCTCTACAACACTGTAGTGCAATGCTGGTTAAGTATATATGGCGCCTTAGAAATTAACTCCTATTCAGTATCTACTATTTAATATAATTTAATTTTTTTTTATTTATTGTTAACAATAAAAGTGAAATTAAAGTGTCAGTAGCATTGTAAATTTATTTAGTATTCCTTCGGGCTAGTTGTGAATTCAATTAATGAATATGTAATTAATTTCTAATAATATTTTATTTGAATCATTCGAAAATTTATTCCATTACCTTTTTTTTTTAGTTGAAATTTTTCAAAATGTTTCTCTAGAGTCAAATATGTAATAATGACATCATTTTTTATAATTGCTTATTAGATTCAACACAGGTTAAAGAAGTCCGTCACGCAGGAGCTGCATAACTAAGCACTTTCCTCAGAATTTGGGTAGTGTAGACTGCTTTCCAGAACAATTTGCTTAAAATATCCTACATAAATAAAATAAAAACATGAATAGTTCTCTTTTAAATTTGTAATGAGTAACTTATCAATTATTAATTTGCTTCCAGAGTTATGTTTACACGTGGTACCTATTACACTACGTAATAAATACAAAAAACCTCATATTATCGTATTTTGATCTGACGCAGGAACAGGATACAGTCACTCTAGTGGTAGAAAGCGCTCCTTGCGGCGGCTTTGTGAACCTACGTCTGGCGGGCTTTTCTATTGAAATATATTACAAATTAAACCCCCGCTTTCCGATTGACCGATTCGGCTCATATTTACAACTCTTCTTTCTCATGAGTTACCCACGACGTATACCGCGTTTTGTTACAATACAGAAGAAATTACGACCGGTATGAATATATTAGGAATTTGGGTCCGGAGTAAACCCCCCCCCCCTTCTAATGAACCGATTTAGTTTATTTTTACAACAATATTTACCTGTAGATTACCACTACGAATACCGAGTTTCGTCGAAATATACCAAAAATCACGGCTGGTAGTGGCGAATTGGTATTGTGGGTCCGGAGTAAACCCCCCCTCCTAATGAACCGATTTAGTTTATTTTTACAACACATATTTATCTGTGGATTACCACTAAGAATACCGAGTTTCGTCGAAATATACCAAAAATCAGGGCTGGTAGTGGCGAATTGGTATTGTGGGCCCGGAGTAAACCCCCCCTTCTAATGAACCGATTTAGTTCATTTTTATATCTCACTTTTCTCTCTATATTACCACTAAGAATACCAAGTTTCGTTGAAATATAACAAATATTACGGCTGACATAGTCAAATTAGTGTTTTAGGTTCGGGGCAAACCCCCCCTTCCGGTGGACCGACTTTGGTGGTTAACGAACTCGTTCATTCGTTTGCTAATTGAATGCTATATACCAAGTTTCGTGACGAAACAAAAACTCTGGCCGCTATCGTGTTAACACACACACACACACACACACACACATATATATATATATATATATATATATATATATATATATATATATATGCATATATATATATATATATATATATATATATATATATATATATATATTTATATAGATATATATAAATTTTAACGGGGGTCATTTTCGGTGTCTACTAGGTAGGATCGATAAAGATTCGAAGAAATTTTTCAAAAATTCCGTCATGAGTCCAACCTCAATAACTACTTTCCTTCGGAGGAAAGTGCTAATATGGGTATCGTTCAGAAACCTGGATCATGAATAACGCATTTCTATTGGTCTATTCCTATGAGCAATTGTATTGGCCTTTGTGTTTATAGTAACTGTCTTTCTGTTTAGAACGAAATTCATTTGTACATTGGTGTTTTTTTTTACGCGATTGGTGTTTGTTTGTTTGTTGTTTGTTTTCCTTGTTTGTTGTTTATTTTATCCAGACAAAGGAAGCACTGTTAAATAACATATCGGTCCATTATCCACCGAAAAACCATCCTTCATCTATATTATCAACGAGTTGGATTGACTAGAGCTTCGATATAACCTTGAGCGAGCGGAACGCATAGCAATTAACATAAATGCTTCGCGTTTTCGCTCGCCCAGGGTTCTTTTGAAACTCTAGTCAACCCAAATCGTTGATAATCCCGTCGCCATATTGGAAAAAACTCAATTGACGCCTTGATCCAGAACCCGGTGATGATCCAGATCTCTGAGAGCCGGTTCTTTAACCTGCGTTGAAGCTAATACGTAAGGACCATTTTTTAAAACAATGTAAAACATAAACTAATTGAGGTTATATGTACTTATGATTACTACGGCTATTTAGGACTAGTAAATTCTGAGTATTTCACCGTTGCTTTGTATAAGGATGTTCCTCGGAGAGAATGTATGGAAGTACCGGACTGCATAGAAATAGGCTGATCTTAATCTTTACGACTCTTAATAAGTTTGGTCGCTCATGGTTCTCTAAGGATCTAGAAGTGGCTTTATGGTTTAATAACCATACATAACATGGTTATTATCTGGACAGTATTTCGAAACTATAGTTCGAGCAAAAGATGAAGACCACCGATCACATTTTTCTTATTAAATTCCGGCCGTAATATCTACAGAGGGACAAAAAACCATTGTATTTGTTATAATAGAGGATACAATATCTTTATACAATGAGGGATTCCTAATTTAGATACAAATAAAAACAAACTAGCTAACTACCCGTGCTTCATCACGGCAGATAAGTAGTTATTTGATTGCGTTAAATAATTTATCATCAGAATTAACGCTACTATATAATTTTGTGCAGTTTATTATATCATGGTTCCCGTCCTACTATATGTTATTCATCGATTGATAAGTAATCAAAGTATAATGTTTCTTCTAAGGATAGGACATTCCCTATTGACACTCTTATGACAGGACAAGACAGACCAATATGCCAGTACTGCAATACAACAGTTAGTGTTAAACACTTACTGCCAGACTGCAGACTCTGGCAAAACACTAACTTACCACAAACATGAGTGTATTACTTTCAGATAACAGCAAAAATAGGGTCTCCCGTGGTCTAATGGCTAGCGCCTTGGATTCATAAGCGGGAGATGGTGGGTTCGATTCCCAACCTCCGGCAGGAATTTTATCATCCCACGGCTCGCTGGAAAAATTCCTCGCTGCACCCTGGATGTCGGCGCTAATGACCTAGATGTAGATGCGCAGTAAAAAAAAGTAGATGCGTGCCGTTGGCATTATAAAGGGGCGGCAACCTGTAGATAGCCCGGCGTTCATAGCCTAAGTGTAGATAAGCAAACAAATACACAAAGAAAAAGAAAAAAAAAAGACCTATTTGGTTAAAGTGTCCGGACAATGACAGCAATAACCGTATACGAATCCGTTTAGATATAATTTGGTAAAAGTGAAGTTTCACGGCCTCAAACCCGATTTCTTTCAAATTTTGTACAATAACGTATTTTGATGCACTAAATACGAATACGTTAAAAAAAACCTTCGCATTTACCTAGGACAGAAGTTATTAAGCACTAAAGTTCACTGTTATGCAGGTTATGAGAGCTAATGTAAACAACTAAATTTGTGAGGAATTTATGGCATACATGACTTTAAGGCATAAATGACGACTTTAAGGCATACATGCTATGCGTTTCCGCTCGCTCAAGAAATTAACAAAACCCCAGTCAATCCAACTCGCTAATATCTTCTTGTGCGAGCGTAGCGAGCGGAAACGCATAGCACGTATGCCCTTAAGCGACAGGTGAGGACGGGTGAGGATGCCCTTAAAATTAACAATATTTTTGAATAAATGGTTTATGAACATTTCAAATGAGAGTTCTGTTTCCCAATGTTACATATCTGCGCATGCGCGTGTTTACAAATACGCTGTTGACGCCTAGTTTTATAACCTTCCTAACAGTGAACTTTAGTGCTTCATAACTTCTTTCCTAGTTAAATGCGAAGGTTTTTTTTTAACGTATTCGTGTTTATTGCATCAAAATACATTGTGGTGAAAAGTGTTAAAGAAATCGGTTTTGAGGGCGTGAAACTTCACTTTTACCTATAATTTTTAATGTTATGGACTTAAAACTGTGTACTATGTTAGCACAGTAAGCAGGAAGGGCTAAAGCTGTGAGAAGTACTGACAATATTGCCGTCCTAATAAAATTAATTTTCATAAGTAGTATTGGTCTAAACTCCAAAGCGGGGACAAGAAACTGTTTCTAGCGTGCTTCTGTACTATTAGGACAGGTGATAAAACGTAATGGCGACAATATCTTCCAGGAGTCCTGTAGCTTTTAATCAGAACTCCGAGCGTAGTTCGCTCATAATCTCACACTAACGCGGGTATCGAAACCTTTATAAGCCAAAGATTTTAATAAAGTTCCGGTGTTATGGAATGGGTTAGAGGATTCAGCAAACAAGGGGGTCATTTGGTTCAAGTATTTAATGAATTTATGAAGTCTTTTCAATTTTTTTTTAACTAACTTTATTTGCAATTATACAATACAATAAGTAGTATTTTTTATTCTTTTGTACAGGATTTGATGACATGAAGGACCGATAGGAAAAAAGCCCATTGGCCAAAACCTATTAACTTGGACTTATATCTTAGGATCTTAGGAGGGCATTGAGGGCAACGAGAAGGCTGATGAGCTGGCAAGGAAGGGGTCGGAGGAGATACTCCATGGTCCTGAGCCGTTCTTCGGTGTATCTAAAAGCTTTGTCAAAAAGGTAGTAAATGCCTGGGAACAAGAAGAAATTCTCAGGAATTGGCAGGCCAAGCCAGGCTTGAGGCAGGCAAAGCTACTTGTCCAGATTTCGAAGGGCAGGGCAGGGTATTTCCTTCAACTGGAAAAAACAGAACTAAGGAGGATAGTCGGACTTCTCACAGGACATGGTCCGCTAAGAAAACACCTGTGCACGATGGGGCTAATAGAGGACCCTACATGTCGCTGGTGTCTCGAAGAAGAGGAAACCTCACAGCACGTCCTCTGCGAATGTGAGGCGTTGGCCTACAGCAGGTTAGTGCACATAGGGAAGGCAATTGCTACGCCCAAGGACATAGCCGAGGCTGAAATAGGCCCAAGGAGCTCAAGATATTCGTGAGGAGCTGCAAGTTGGAAAGGGAGTGAGTTAGGGACGCAAATCACAATAGATCCAATAGGGTCGCAGTGAGCAAGGGTGAATTTGGCCCAGGTCCCTTTTTATTGTATTGTATTGTATCATAGGATAAATTTTCTTTTAGGGTGACTATTTACAGTATTTACAATATTTATATTTACATTATTATACAAGGTTTGTTTACAATAGGTCTCTAGGCCATTTGCGTTTGAGGCGACGGTGAGGGTTACCGGGAATGGAGGGTGAGGATAGCTTGTTGATTAGAGGATTGTAGTGACCAGGCAAACGGGAGTGGAAGTTAAGGTATCGGGTTTTGGACAGGGTTTGGACAAAGGGGATTCCTAGGTCATTATGGATAGTGAAGTTCGAGACATAGAATGGAGCATTGACTATTTTGCGGAGTATATTCGATTCTGAGGATGTTGGATCGCTTGGCACACCCCCAAACTTCGAAGCCAAACGTCCAGGTGGTGGATTGTAGTAGTATATATCCGTCTCTTGTTCTGTAAAGATAATTTTGAGCGAGAGTCTAGGAGTCTGTTTAGTAGTCTAAAGCGTCTGTTTGTTTCCTGTCTTTTCTTTTGTATGTGTTGGCTCCAGGTAAGTATATGAAGTCTTACATCGTATAATAAATCCTAAATATATCAAGTCGTCGACTGTAGAATGTGTCGATCCAAGTTTTTCTGCTAGCTCTTCGACTGTTACAACAGGATTTTCTTCTACAGTAGCCTGCAGGAGTTGGTCGTCAAGTTTGTCGCTAGAAATCGTTCAAACCACCGCTCCACTTGTCGCTCACTAATGACATTGTTGCAAAATATTTCTACAAGTTTTCGATAAGTTGAAGCAGTATTTTTCCTTTATCGAATTCCCAAAGTATAACATGGCGCAAGTGGTGTCTTTGGAGATCCATTTCAAATGTTATTTCAGTATAGAATATATAAGTTTCACCAACTAAAACATGATATAATAGAAGTGTATTTAATGCTGTAATAAACAAAAAATGTAAACAACAAAAAATTGAAAAGACAGGAACATAAACAGACAGAACAACTAAGCCGAAATATTATTAGAAATTTAAAAATGTATAAAATTTATTTGTTATTTCAGTGTATATGCGCATGTGGCCTGATAATGACTGAGATTTTTTATTAATAAATAAAAATGTTTAATATCCAAAAAATACTCATTATTAGGTCCAACCATTTTATATTTTGCCGAGTAGCTTTCTTCAATGCTCCATTGGGTCAACTCACCTGAAACAAAAACGAAAATATATAAATAAAACTAAAAAAATAAATTTAATATTTGTTAAAAATGTAATAAGACAGTACAGGAAAGCTCAGAATGAAAAAGAGTTAATGTTCTGTTATAATATTTCATGAAAAATGGGAACAGAAGTAAAATTATTAAATAATATCCAAAAAACGAAGCAAGGTCTTAGGCAACTGACAGTATAATTAGCGCACATTACTCAATGTAAGAAAAAATTGCATTAGAACCATATTTGTAGGTCATTTAATACGATTTCGAATAGTTCCTTGACATTTGTAATGATTCTCCAACCGGTTTCCAGGTACGTAAGAATATATCCCAAACCCAAGAAAAAATTTTGCCTTTAAATAATCACGATTTATACCGATTTTCATTGGAATCTAACAAACCTTATGGCTAGAATAGGAAAATTAGTAATTTGGCTGCGGGGTAAACGCACCACCTAGATGGACCGATTTTGGTAAACCAACAAAACTCGTACAATCTCTTCCTATAGGGTTGGGTTGGGTTGGTAGTTTAAGGGCAGAAAACTGCTTGGTCATCTCCGCCCTTTTTGTGTTTAATTGTCCAAGATTAATGTTAGGATGGAGAGTGTTTTCAGTATTATGTGTTTGAGATAGAGTTGTGTTACTAAAGTTGTATTTGTGAGAATCTAACTTTGAAAAAAAAGATAAATTATTGTTGTTACAAAATTGCATGGATATAAGAACCAGATTCTCAAACACATAAATATATTTGCACTTATATAAATATAGTATATATATATAGTGCACAGTATATATATAAATACAGTACAAATAATAAAAAATATAGGAATATCTTCCTATAGGAATGACATACCTGTACCAAGTTTCGTGCCTAAAAACAAAACTCAAAATCTAAACACTCCTTCGTGCTAAAATGGCTGACATTTAAGTAACTCATAGATCAATTATTATCTGATAAGATATTGTAGCGGATGTGTGTCGCTACTAAAGGTAGGCTAGGAAGGGTAGGAAGGATGTGTGTCGCTACTAAAGGTAGGCTAGGAAGGGTAGGAAGGATGTGTGTCGCTACTAAAGGTAGGCTAGGAAGGGTAGGAAGGATGTGTGTCGCTACTAAAGGTAGGCTAGGAAGGGTAGGAAGGATGTGTGTCGCTACTAAAGGTAGGCTAGGAAGGGTAGGAAGGATGTGTGTCGCTACTAAAGGTAGGCTAGGAAGGGTAGGAAGGATGTGTGTCGCTACTAAAGGTAGGCTAGGAAGGGTAGGAAGGATGTGTGTCGCAACTAAAGGTAGGCTAGGAAGAGTAGGAAGGATGTGTGTCGCTACTAAAAGTAGGCTAGGAAGGGTAGGAAGGATGTGTGTCGCTACTAAAGGTAGGCTAGGAAGGGTAGGAAGGATGTGTGTCGCTACTAAAGGTAGGCTAGGAAGGGTAGGAAGGATGTGTGTCGCAACTAAAGGTAGGCTAGGAAGAGTAGGAAGGATGTGTGTCGCTACTAAAAGTAGGCTAGGAAGGGTAGGAAGGATGTGTGTCGCTACTAAAGGTAGGCTAGGAAGGGTAGGAAGGATGTGTGTCGCTACTAAAAGTAGGCTAGGAAGGGTAGGAAGGATGTGTGTCGCTAATAAAAGTAGGCTAGGAAGGGTAGGAAGGATGTGTGTCGCTACTAAAGGTAGGCTAGGAAGGGTAGCCAGGTAAATACTGTGTCCCGGTAAAGGTGCTTCCTTTAACCTGGGGGATACCGACTAGGTACTAGACCTTAGCTGTTCCACTGAGTCGGGGAGAAGGAGTTCCGTACTGAGCCGTAGCCGTTCCTCGAAGCAGGAGTGAGAGGGGTAAGGAAGTAAATAAATAAGCCAGGTATTGACTAGAGTCGGGGGAAGTAGGAGTCGTGAGTGTAGTGACTGGAGGCTGGCGTGAGCACTGGGTACTTCGAGGCGGCGGCTTCGTACTTTGTCCAGAGATAGAGGTCGAGCAGGTAGCTAGGTCCTTGATCCTGAGTGCATGGCTGGATGGTTGCTGGAACGCCGGTTGCTGGGTGGTGAGTGCATGGCTGGCTGGATTCTGGTCTTGAGAGAGCTGAAGTGTCCTGGAGAGAGCGCCGGATCGGAATGTCCTCTGGCCAGCAGGAACGCCCCTAGTCATAGGTCAAGGTCGGGGCGCCTCGGTTGAAGTCGGGGAAGCTCGGCTGAGCGCTCGTTCCTATTGGCTGTTCCTGGATGCTTCTCATTGGTCGCCAGTGGTCACTTGTCCAGTCATTACATCTCCACAATATAATTTACGCTATAAATGATTAAAAAATATTAAAATTTAACATTCATAACTCACTATCATGTCAGTGACTAATACAAAATGTTTCAATTTTGGACAAAGAGTGTCCATGCAAAATTCCAAATGTTTCTGTCAAGTGGTTTGGGATGGGCGATGAGGTGAGTGAGTGAGTGAGTGAGTGAGTGATTGGTAGATAGATAGATATGGAGTTTGGCGCTCTACTACTAGGTTATTTGCGCCTTCCAATATGTTGGTTCGAAAACGTTTGGGTTCTTTTATAAATATTTGCTTTAGGTATTTAATTAAATTTTGAGACGTCTGTGAGTTAGTGGGGTAGGTGTAGTTCTTTGCCTGTGTGTAATGGTGTTATGCTTTGTTTAGTTACAGATTGTTACAAATAATTAGTTACAGATTATATCATTTATTAGTTTATTTATTTAGAATTTACAACAATGTAAAAATACATTTCTAGTAAAATGATACTTGTGAATATGTCCTGAAGCTCGTGAGGAGGGAAGCCGCACAGTTGCAGTACCCACAAGGCAGAAAGATTAAAATCAGGAAGAACTACTCCTGTAGTTGGTCTCTAGGCCAGTTATGCTTCAGTCGGCGAACGGGGGTATTTGGGATTAGATGTGAGGATAAAGAGTTTATTAAACAATTAGGATGGCCGTGTAATTTTGAATGAAATTTTTGATATAATTTTTTTTATAATGGTTGGATAAATGGAATATGTACGTCGTTATGGAGAGTCAAATTAGATACAAAGAATGGAGCGTCGGCTATTTTGCGGAGGATTTTAGACTGCAAAGATTGAATTTTGTAGGAGTTGAATGGCTTTGTGGATCCCCAGAGCTCTATGCCATAAGTACATAGTGGTCTGAGTACTGTCATGTAAATGTAGTTATTAAATGTAGTTATTAGTTAAAGACCATTACAGTCATTATCTTAAAATCCAATATGGCAATTATAATTTAAATCAAGACTATTATAACTTAATCTAAGAATATGTAATTTAAACTAAGACTATGACAATTATAATTTAAATTAAGAGAATTATAATAAAGTTAGACTAATTACAATCTTTTCGTAAACTTGATTAATATAATATTGATGTGATTTTAATATATGTATATATATATGTATATATATATATATATATGTATATATATATATATATATATATATATATATATATATATATATATTCATTTTTTATTATTAATTTTTTTTTTATCTTTTTATTATTTTTTTTTTTTTATATATTTATTTTTATTTTATCTTATTATTTTTTTTATTTTATTATATATTTTTTATTTTTTTTTATATTTTTTTTATTTATTTATTTTTGATTTATTATTTTTTTTCATATATTTTGCAGGAGGTTTGCATCCTTAATGAATGACATTAAGAGGGGGATTATTTTGGTTGAATAAGAGAGTGTTTCCTTTAATGATCGTGGCACATGATGTTTTTTAAACAGGTTTTCGTACCGGGGGCATTCTTCAAATATATGGACTACAGTTATTTGTTTTGTTGCATCGGTTACATTTTTGAGGATCTTCTTTTGTAATAAGGTGAGAATGGGTTTAGCGCGTGTGTCCGATTAGTAAACGGCTTAGTGCTGTTTCGTGTCTTCTTATTTGTGATTTGTGAGTGAGTGATTGGTATTTTACAAGTATATAGTTACACGATTATTCTGAGCGAATCGTTGTAGTTGCTGACGCTCATAAAGAAATATTTAAAAAAGTTATCTGAGTAGAGATAAATTGTCAAATTAACGCTATGAAACTTTTGATACACCTTTGTGTCTTCCATTGTCTATTAGATGTTTTCCACATACCTCCCTAAATTTTAGCAAACTCATAAAAATTCATAGCCTAGAAGTCGAGACCCTCCCTTGCATACATCCCGTTAGGATAAAACAGGATACCGGGGAAATAAAATTCACAACGAGAAGGGAAGCCTAAAAAAGGGACGGGGGAGTAAGAAGAGAACTTTAGGACAGTTCTCCTCTTGAAAGCTTAAATACTTTAAGTGGGAATGAAAATAGAATTTTAACGAGAGGTTAGGGATCCGGGAACTTAGGACCGGCTGGAAGGATGGGAGTAATTAAAATTTGAAAGATTTTTAAAGGGACAATTAAGAATTTATCATATTCCGAAGCCGATGAGAGGCAGAAAGGCCGGGTTTCTCACAAAATCTCAAAAGGCCAATTTACATTTAAACGAATAATATAAAATAAAAAAAATGTTTTAATTGCTAAAACGAGAGGTGAACTTGATTTGTAAAGCATAATTGGAAAAGCTATTAACTAAATTATTTTTTACAGCGGTAAGCTATATCACTGAAATTTAATCAACTTAAATAAAAAAATTATACAAATGAATAATTGTTCACCATTTTCAAATATATTATCATTTCTTAAAATGCCTACGTTCTTTACTAGAATTAACCTTTTTCTTTCAAAATATATTTAGTTTTTTTTTCTAGACTAAAATAACCGCTTGCAGACTATCGCCCGTAAAAAAAGTGGGTTTCCGTTAGTCAGAAACAGTGCCGCCATGTTGTTTTTGAAGAATTAAAGCATTTTTTTTTTTTTGGTTACTTTAACATCCCATATAATACATAGGTAAAGAATATAAAAATAATTCTACCCCTAAATGTCATATCATATATTCATAAAAGTAATATCCTTAACATATTTTTACATTCTAAACTTGAAGAAATAATTAAAAATACATTTTTGACGATTGGGTCAAAATATACTGAATTAGATTTTCTTCAAACTTTCTAACCCCCCCCCCAAAAAAAAAATCCAGTTTGTATATCTATAATTTCATGTAAAGTGCATCATGCTTTCTTATTGAATAAAAAACATGACTAGGTAAGTTAAAAAAACAGAAAATTCGAAATAACTGCTTTTCCTTCGGAATCGGACCATACTTCTAATGAGTATATATATATATATATATATATATATATATATATATATATATATATATATTAGTTTCCTCTGTGTAGTAACCCTGTAAAAAGGCCGTTTATTTTGTGCTACATGTTCCAATACACAATGTATATAACATGTATTATATATAATTTTGTCATAATTTGTTTTTAGATATATTACATTAATGATTTAACATTCAATAGTTAATAACTAATTTTAAAAAATTAGAAAATAAATATGCATAAAGTAAATATAATTTTAAATATTTGGATAATTATATAATTTTTTTGTTTACATTTTTTTGTTATTTCAATAGTTTTTGGAGGCATCGATCGTCTTTAGAGCCAGGCATGCTCTCTTACAAAAATCTCTGAAGCTTGAGTAGTGTTTATTAAACAGTTCTTTTTCTGTGATGCGCCTGTTTTTTATATTTTTTTGAATTGTGTTTCTCTCTTCTATGAGTAACTTACATTTGTATATAAGGTGCTGTGTTGTTTGTGGTGTTGTGTTGTCGCCGAGCTATTTGTTATATTTAGCTTGTGTAAGTATGTGTTTATCGTTCCGTGTCTAGTTAGTAATTGTGTCGTGTAGAAGTCACTACACGTATATATATATATATATTTGAACTACCTTTATTTTCGTGAGCTTTGTGTTCTGAAACGTGTCATCTCCTTGTGTGCACTTTGGGATTGCGTCATGAGGTCAATCTCATAAGTGGGTGTCTTCCCTATGGAGGGAGGGAGGAAACTAAAATTATGAAATATAGATCTCAGAAGATAAATAATAATAATAAGAAGAAATAAATATTCCACATTAAAAAACAAACGAAAATATAAGACCTTTATAGAAGAGAGGGAAAACTCTAGAATGATATGACATCATATGGAAAATGTATACTAGACAGGAAAAAGCTTTCTCCTATATCTATCCATTTCAAAATATTATAGATATAAAAATTGAGCATCATAACCAGTCAATGCTATTCATTTTCTTATTAATATTAAATTTAATTTCTATAATATGATAAATAATTAAATGACCTTTAATAATAATAATTGACCGGCGCACAGTGGGGTATTTGCCATGAAATGCTGGCCAAAAGTCCGTTTTGTAAAAGTTATCTGTGAGGAAAAGGAATTAGTGCTAAAAATATTTGAATAGTTTGCGTACAACATGTAAGGCTAATCTCTGTACTGACATTGCCTGTAAGCCAGGCATGTAAGGCTAATCCCTGCCCTGACATTGCTTGTAAGCCTGGTGTACCACAACAAAGTCTACAGTGCAAGGCTAATCCCTGCCCTGACATTGCTTGTAAGCCTGGTGTACCACAAAAAAGTCTACAGTGTAAGGCTAATCTCTGTCCTGACATTGCTTGTAAGCCTGGTGTACCACAACTGGCATTGCTTGTAAGCCTGGTGTACCACAACAAAGTCTACAGTGTAAGGCTAATCCCTGTCCTGACATTGCTTGTAAGCCTGGTGTACCACAACAAAGTCTACAGTGCAAGGCTAATCTCTGTCCTGACATTGCTTGTAAGCCAAGCGTACCACAACAAAGTCTCCAGTGTAAGGCTAATCTCTGTCCTGACATTGAATGTAAGCCTGGTGTACCACAACAAAGTCTCCAGTGTAAGGCTAATCTCTGTCCTGACATTGCTTGTAAGCCAAGCGTACCACAACAAAGTCTCCAGTGTAAGGCTAATCTCTGTCCTGACATTGCCTGTAAGCCTGGTGTACCACAACAAAGTCTACAGTGCAAGGCTAATCTCTGTCCTGACATTGCTTGTAAGCCTGGTGTACCACAACAAAGTCTACAGTGCAAGGCTAATCTCTGTCCTGACATTGCTTGTAAGCCTGGTGTACCACAACAAAGTCTACAGTGTAAGGCTAATCTCTGTCCTGACATTGCTTGTAAGCCTGGTGTACCACAACAAAGTCTACAGTGTAAGGCTAATCTCTGCCCTGACATTGTTTGTAAGCCTGGTGTACCACAACAAAGTCTACAGTGCAAGGCTAATCTCTGTCCTGACATTGCTTGTAAGCCTGGTGTACCACAACAAAGTCTACAGTGTAAGGCTAATCCCTGTCCTGACATTGCTTGTAAGCCTGGTGTACCACAACAAAGTCTACAGTGCAAGGCTAATCTCTGTCCTGACATTGCTTGTAAGCCTGGTGTACCACAACAAAGTCTACAGTGTAAGGCTAATCTCTGGCCTGACATTGCCTGTAAGCCTGGTGTACCACAACAAAGTCTACAGTGTAAGGCTAATCCCTGTCCTGACATTGCTTGTAAGCCTGGTGTACCACAACAAAGTCTACAGTGCAAGGCTAATCTCTGTCCTGACATTGCTTGTAAGCCTGGTGTACCACAACAAAGTCTACAGTGTAAGGCTAATCCCTGCCCTGACATTGCTTGTAAGCCTGGTGTACCACAACAAAGTCTACAGTGTAAGGCTAATCTCTGTCCTGACATTGCCTGTAAGCCTGGTGTACCACAACAAAGTCTACAGTGTAAGGCTAATCTCTGCCCTGACATTGCCTGTAAGCCTGGTGTACCACAACAAAGTCTACAGTGCAAGGCTAATCTCTGTCCTGACATTGCTTGTAAGCCAGGCGTACCACAACAAAGTCTCCAGTGTAAGGCAAATCTCTGTCCTGACATTGCCTGTAAGCCAGGCGTACCACAACAAAGTCTCCAGTGTAAGGCTAATCTCTGTCCTGACATTGCCTGTAAGCCAGGTGTACCACAACAAAGTCTCCAGTGTAAGGCTAATCCCTGTCCTGACATTGCTTGTAAGCCTGGCGTACCACAACAAAGTATACAGTGCAAGGCTAATCTCTGTCCTGACATTGCTTGTAAGCCTGGTGTACCACAACAATGTCTCCAGTGTAAGGCTAATCTCTGTCCTGACATTGCTTGTAAGCCTGGTGTACCACAACAAAGTCTACAGTGCAAGGCTAATCTCTGTCCTGACATTGCCTGTAAGCCTGGTGTACCACAACAAAGTCTACAGTGCAAGGCTAATCTCTGTCCTGACATTGCTTGTAAGCCTGGTGTACCACAACAAAGTCTACAGTGTAAGGCTAATCTCTGTCCTGACATTGCCTGTAAGCCTGGTGTACCACAACAAAGTCTACAGTGCAAGGCTAATCTCTGTCCTGACATTGCTTGTAAGCCTGGTGTACCACAACAAAGTCTACAGTGCAAGGCTAATCTCTGTCCTGACATTGCTTGTAAGCCTGGTGTACCACAACAAAGTCTACAGTGTAAGGCTAATCTCTGTCCTGACATTGCTTGTAAGCCTGGTGTACCACAACAAAGTCTACAGTGTAAGGCTAATCTCTGCCCTGACATTGTTTGTAAGCCTGGTGTACCACAACAAAGTCTACAGTGTAAGGCTAATCTCTGTCCTGACATTGCCTGTAAGCCTGGCGTACCACAACAAAGTCTACAGTGTAAGGCTAATCTCTGTCCTGACATTGCCGGTAAGCCTGGTGTACCACAACAAAGTCTACAGTGCAAGGCTAATCCCTGTCCTGACATTGCTTGTAAGCCTGGTGTACCACAACAAAGTCTACAGTGCAAGGCTAATCTCTGTCCTGACATTGCTTGTAAGCCTGGTGTACCACAACAAAGTCTACAGTGTAAGGCTAATCCCTGTCCTGACATTGCTTGTAAGCCTGGTGTACCACAACAAAGTCTACAGTGCAAGGCTAATCTCTGTCCTGACATTGCTTGTAAGCCTGGTGTACCACAACAAAGTCTACAGTGTAAGGCTAATCTCTGGCCTGACATTGCCTGTAAGCCTGGTGTACCACAACAAAGTCTACAGTGTAAGGCTAATCCCTGTCCTGACATTGCTTGTAAGCCTGGTGTACCACAACAAAGTCTACAGTGCAAGGCTAATCTCTGTCCTGACATTGCTTGTAAGCCTGGTGTACCACAACAAAGTCTACAGTGTAAGGCTAATCCCTGCCCTGACATTGCTTGTAAGCCTGGTGTACCACAACAAAGTCTACAGTGTAAGGCTAATCTCTGTCCTGACATTGCCTGTAAGCCTGGTGTACCACAACAAAGTCTACAGTGTAAGGCTAATCTCTGCCCTGACATTGCCTGTAAGCCTGGTGTACCACAACAAAGTCTACAGTGCAAGGCTAATCTCTGTCCTGACATTGCTTGTAAGCCTGGCGTACCACAACAAAGTATACAGTGCAAGGCTAATCTCTGTCCTGACATTGCTTGTAAGCCTGGTGTACCACAACAATGTCTCCAGTGTAAGGCTAATCTCTGTCCTGACATTGCTTGTAAGCCTGGTGTACCACAACAAAGTCTACAGTGCAAGGCTAATCTCTGTCCTGACATTGCCTGTAAGCCTGGTGTACCACAACAAAGTCTACAGTGCAAGGCTAATCTCTGTCCTGACATTGCCTGTAAGCCTGGCGTACCAGAACAAAGTCTCCAGTGTAAGGCTAATCTCTGTCCTGACATTGCTTGTAAGCGTGGTGTACCACAACAAAGTCTCCAGTGTAAGGCTAATCTCTGTCCTGACATTGCCTGTAAGCCAGGCGTACCACAACAAAGTCTCCAGTGTAAGGCTAATCTCTGTCCTGACATTGCCGGTAAGCCTGGTGTACCACAACAAAGTCTCCAGTGTAAGGCTAATCCCTGTCCTGACATTGCTTGTAAGCCTGGCGTACCACAACAAAGTATACAGTGCAAGGCTAATCTCTGTCCTGACAGTGCTTGTAAGCCTGGTGTACCACAACAAAGTCTCCAGTGTAAGGCTAATAATCTCTGTCCTGACATTGCTTGTAAGCCAAGCGTACCACAACAAAGTCTCCAGTGTAAGGCTAATCTCTGTCCTGACATTGCCTGTAAGCCTGGTGTACCACAACAAAGTCTACAGTGCAAGGCTAATCTCTGTCCTGACATTGCCTGTAAGCCTGGTGTACCACAACAAAGTCTACAGTGCAAGGCTAATCTCTGTCCTGACATTGCCTGTAAGCCTGGCGTACCAGAACAAAGTCTCCAGTGTAAGGCTAATCTCTGTCCTGACATTGCTTGTAAGCCTGGTGTACCACAACAAAGTCTACAGTGCAAGGCTAATCTCTGTCCTGACATTGCCTGTAAGCCTGGCGTACCACAACAAAGTCTACAGTGTAAGGCTAATCTCTGTCCTGACATTGCCTGTAAGCCTGGTGTACCACAACAAAGTCTACAGTGCAAGGCTAATCTCTGTCCTGACATTGCTTGTAAGCCTGGTGTACCACAACAAAGTCTACAGTGTAAGGCTAATCTTTGTCCTGACATTGCCAGTAAGCCTGGTGTACCACAACAAAGTCTACAGTGCAAGGCTAATCTCTGTCCTGACATTGCTTGTGAGCCTGGTGTACCACAACAAAGTCTACAGTGTAAGGCTAATCTCTGTCCTGACATTGCCTGTAAGCCTGGTGTACCACAACAAAGTCTACAGTGCAATGCTAATCTCTGTCCTGACATTGCTTGTAAGCCTGGTGTACCACAACAAAGTCTACAGTGCAAGGCTAATCTCTGTCCTGACATTGCTTGTAAGCCTGGTGTACCACAACAAAGTCTACAGTGTAAGGCTAATCTCTGTCCTGACATTGCTTGTAAGCCTGGTGTACCACAACAAAGTCTACAGTGTAAGGCTAATCTCTGTCCTGACATTGTTTGTAAGCCTGGTGTACCACAACAAAGTCTACAGTGTAAGGCAAATCTCTGTCCTGACATTGCCTGTAAGCCTGGCGTACCACAACAAAGTCTACAGTGTAAGGCTAATCTCTGTCCTGACATTGCCTGTAAGCCTGGTGTACCACAACAAAGTCTACAGTGCAAGGCTAATCCCTGTCCTGACATTGCTTGTAAGCCTGGTGTACCACAACAAAGTCTACAGTGCAAGGCTAATCTCTGTCCTGACATTGCTTGTAAGCCTGGTGTACCACAACAAAGTCTACAGTGTAAGGCTAATCCCTGTCCTGACATTGCTTGTAAGCCTGGTGTACCACAACAAAGTCTACAGTGTAAGGCTAATCTCTGTCCTGACATTGCTTGTAAGCCTGGTGTACCACAACAAAGTCTACAGTGCAAGGCTAATCTCTGTCCTGACATTGCCTGTAAGCCTGGTGTACCACAACAAAGTCTACAGTGCAAGGCTAATCTCTGTCCTGACATTGCTTGTAAGCCTGGTGTACCACAACAAAGTCTACAGTGTAAGGCTAATCTCTGTCCTGACATTGCTTGTAAGCCTGGTGTACCACAACAAAGTCTACAGTGTAAGGCTAATCCCTGCCCTGACATTGCCTGTAAGCCTGGTGTACCACAACAAAGTCTACAGTGTAAGGCTAGTCTCTGTCCTGACATTGCTTGTAAGCCTGGTGTACCACAACAAAGTCTACAGTTTTTAATAGAACACTGACTTCTTAACTCTTCTCCGTATATTTATCTGTGTAATAAATTAATTTTCCTCGAGTTTGGAATTTTTATGACAATTTTGGTTCTGGATTACTCTGAAGCAGGTAATCGACAGTACATTTATTGATTTTTAGCAATTATTAGGCCATTTGGTAATTAGTTTGTACCCATGAGATAATATAAAATGTTTCTGCCTTTTTAACGTCAAATTTAATATATCTCGAAGGTTTTTGTTATACTTCCAAGCATTTCCAACCTATTGTTTTTATATCAATATTAAAAGGAAGTATTCAGCTTTAAGAACATATAATCAGAAATTGCGGATTCACGCGGGTGTGCGTGTACATGCCAGTTAATGCCATAGTTCACGAATGCTTTTCTTGTGTTTGTCGTTTTTCGGAGTCTAAATAATGACTAGACAAATTGTATTTGACATCATGCGTCCAAAAAAAAAAACAACCTTAATTATAAAGAACAACTAGATATGCTAATGTCCTCCGCAGCCGCGGCACAAAAATTAATTAAAAAAAGATAATAGAATTTGCCTGTAATTCTTTGTTAAAATATGCGGATTATTCATAAAAACAAATAAATTGAATCATGCACATATTTCTCGTTTCAAATGACAGTTTAAATATAAATGGATGGTAGCACATCAAAAAGGAGATATTTTTCTTTAAAAAAATGAAGTGTGGCTTCAGGGTACATTATTGTTACCAAGGGCAAAAATGAGACATGGGCGGCCATATTATAGATCCAATGAGCGGATTCGAATAGAGTAAAAGTGAAAAGTTATATACTACTGCAGACGGCAATGGAATTGCTGATGCTACGCAATTACAATTCTGAAGGTAATCCTCAAGCTAGTGATATATTAAAGGATGTAACTAGCTCCCATCCCGTGCAAATAAATACAAGGATGCTTATTCAAAATTGACATTACTTCCTGAGTGATTTGAAGGAAGTGGTGTATGTGTAAGTGTCTGTGTGTGTGTGTGTGTGTGTGTGTGTGTGTGTGTGTGTGTGTGTGTGTGTGTGTGTGTGTGTGTGTGTGTGTGATTGTGTGTGTGAGTGCGAGCGCGTGGGTGGGTGAGCGTGTCTGCGAGTGTGTTTCATCTGTTAACATTGACAGTAAATTCATAAAAATCTACGTATTATACCTTACATTAATAAATTATTTAAAAGAATAAAATCCTATTATTGCCTTAAAACCAATTACTAAAATCGTATATTACCCATTTTTCAGAGTAGGTATATGATCAAAGAAAATGAATTAAGCATCAGAAATGTTTTTGGCCAAGAATATCAGTCCTGTACGTACCCCACTGTGCGGCGTGCAGCAATAAGGAGGCAGCTCCATTTTTTGGGATTTTCTGGTCAGAACATTATCATAGATTCAATAATGACCTCTATCTTATTAAATATGACACTACCACTCTAAAAAAGGTAACATCGGGTCCTTATGGACTCTCATAAGTCGGTGTATTTGTTGTATTAAGAAAAAGAAAATGGATATAAATATCAAGAGACTAAATGCTAATGCGTTTTTTTTTTTTTCGATTTGCCAAAAATGTGAAAGAGGGAGCTCCCTCTTTATTGCTGCTGCACGCTCTACAATTTTAGCTTCGCCCACACACACACACACACACACACACACACACACACACACCCCGCAGCCCCATTGAGCCGAGTTCAAGGAATGGGAGAAAACTAGGTGGTTAGGTTAGGTTGGTGGTTTAAGGATAGAAAACTGCTTGGACATCTCCGCCCTAAAAGTATTATTAAATTGTGCAAGTTTAATGTTAGATGTGTTTTCTGTATTGTCTGTTTGTGATAGAGTTGTATTTGTTAGAATCTTGCTTTAGAAAAAAAATTATTGATATTAAAAATTTTCATAGACATAAGAACCAGATTCAAATGTCCGTAAAAAAAAGCAAGAAAAACACACATAAAATATTTATATGTTTTGTTTTATTTTTAATTACTTCATTTTATTTTTTTTTATTTATTTTTTATTTTTTTATTTTGTATTTTTTTATTTATTTGTTTTTTTTCAATTGTTTTTATTTGTTTATTTATTTATTTTTTATTTATTTGTTTTGTATTTATTTATTTTTTATTTATTTATTTTGTATTTTTTTATTTATTTATTTTTTATTTATTTATTTTGTATTTTTTTATTTATTTGTTTTTTTTTTCAATTGTTTTTATTTGTTTATTTATTTATTTTTTAAATACTTTTTTTTGAAAACTAGAAAACCGCAATAGAGCTAACTTTTATCAGCACTATTGAGGTTGCATTCATAAAAGAATTTTGCAATAATTGATAATTAATTGACCTCTTACTGAAATATAGGAATTCTTGTTGTGTCTCGACGTAATGTGCATTTATAACGAATTTTCCTGAAGAGGCACCGAAAAGCTTTGAATGTGTAAAATGAAGTATTCTTCACCTTCCATCTATAGCGAGAATTTCAAAGGGTTAATTTTTAGCTCTTCTCAGCGAACAAAAACCAGAAGTTAATTTGAGAAAACTAGCTATTACAAGAGCAAAGCGCTGAGAGACGTGCTATTGACACTGCCGCTGAATAGAAGTCTTGACATATTTGACAGTTCTTAATTTGACACTGTCGACGTTGCAGAATTTGACACTTGAAACTACAAAGGATATTTTAATTAGGGCCGATAAAGAATCGATTCCACTTGAGCTGTCGGAAGTAACGAGGTATTTCTGCTTAGTCCCCGCTTTTCGGCTGCCCTTTCAAATCTTGCTCCCGGGAGCTCATTAGACAAGCAGTAGCAGTCAAAGTTTTTTTTTTTTTTTTACTTGTTAAGGTTAGGGGAGAAAATTCCACGGAAAAGGGAGAGAGATATTTTTGGATTTCTCTTTATACGATAATATATTCTTCTTTAAGATCATTGGCATAATGCGTCATCTCCTTCGTCATGTCTTTCCTACGGAATTTCGCGAATTGATACAGGCTTTTGGAAGTGAACCCACACCACAAAAGATGATCACCTCCAAGGCCGACTTCCGCCACCACGACCCGGCGGAATATGAATGGTGTCTTTGGAAAATGTCACTTTTTTATTTTATTATTATTATTTATTTACTTATTTATTCATTTTTTAAAATTTATTTTTAAGTATTTTTTTATTATTTTATATATGTTATTATTTTCTATCGAAATTTATTTTTATTTATTTTTGCAATAAATATACATTTTTCTTCACTTGCAATTTTGATATTGTCTTATTAAGCCACTTGATAAACGAACCGTACATCTTCCAAGGAGAAATGTGAAAACTAACCAGCCATGAAACGACTCACCCCGTGTGAAACGAAACGAAAAAAGGACCGGGCCATCTTGAAAGTCTAAGGAACTCGATAAAGTTGATAAATTGTAAGAGACTGCAGAAAGTTTTCCCTGAATGTTAGATTCCGTTCGTCCCGAGGACCTTCCGTTCCTCTACAGAAATAACATAGAACTTAGATCTCATATTGTTCTTTTCTTGTTTTCGCTCGTTTCCCCGTTCTAGGTTTCCTCTGTACGAGACAAGGTTATATCCTCGGTGGCTCAGGAAAGGACGGGAAAACTTTTCGAAATGTCTTTACTATTTTCTAAGAGCTGCAATATAAGGCTAATGTCACCATCAGAACTTCACATATTTCCATAAATAACGCCTTAAAATGGATATAAAAAACATGGATGAACATTGCACCGGTTCCCCTTGATTGAAGTTAAGCAACGTCGGGCGTGGCCAGTATCTGTATGGGTGACCGACCGCTAGCTGTTGGCATTAATGTAAGAGGGTGGCTAACTGTAGATAGCCCGGAGTTAATAACCCGAGTGTTGATACCCCGTTAAACATACACACAAAAAATATTAATCAACGTTGATATTATCAAAGTTTCTTATATAAGCAATCTATATATATATATATATATATATATATATATATATATATATATATATATATATATATATGTATATATATATATATATAATAAATCAGTCCCGTAACAGGCCACAAGGACCCAGAGGGGCAGATACTGTAGAGGTATCTGATTCTTGACCATACGGCACACTAGGGAGATAGTGTGGTCAATACTATGCTCCGACCGCCTGATTTTCCCCTTGGCTGCTTCGACTGCTAGAGTCATTAGCACCCAAGGTACCCATTATTAATTAAATTAATGAAAGGCTGGGTGAGCCTAGGGACGATCTGGGACCCCAAATCCAACCCTCGAACGGCAGCACTAGAAGAAAAAATCTTTAGTGCACGCTCGGGTTTTGAACCTGGTCCTCCAGTTCATTAGTCGAGTGCTCTACCACTGAGCTAACCTCGCCCTCATATATATATATATATATATATATATATATATATATATATATATATATATATATATATATATATATATATATATATATAGAGAGAGAGAGAGAGAGAGAGAGAGAGAGAGAGAGAGAGAGAGAGATAAATCACGTGTCTGTATGTTTGTCAGTCTGTCTGTTTGTGTGTTTGTTCCTTATACAAATCCACACCGTTTGACCGAACTTGGCACACAGGTAGGTCTTGATACAACGCACAGTGGGGCCAAAAGATTTTTCGTGTTACAAAAGACAGCCTCCAAATCTTAATCGATTTTAATGCATTTTTTTTTTTTAAATTAAAGCTAATAAAATTTAGAACAACTCCGATTGGCCAGAATTTTGTTTTTTGTTTTCCGTGTTTATTAAAATGCGTGTAAATAATTCACAACCTTTTACAATTGAACATAAAATAATATTTTATTTTTCATCTAAATGGAATTCCAGCTATAGAAGCTGCCGGAGAGAAGAAGTAGTCCTTACAAGACTTAGAATTGGACATACTCTACTAACTCACTCTTACTTAATGACAAAACAAGACATACCACTATGTACAGAATGCAATAAGACATTAACAGTAAAACACTTACTAACAGACTGCAGGAAACGTGAAAACATCAACATGCCACATGATATGTACGAACTTTTGACAGATGGTAGCCCGCACATATCTATTATTTTAGACTTTTTAAAACACATAAAAATTTACGAAGGCATATAGGAAAAACGAAAAATTTGAAATATGTTAAAATTAATTTTATAATTCAATTTTATTTGTACAAAATAAAGGGAAACGATTTAGTTTATTAAAAATAATTTATTACTTATCTGTTTTTTATTTTATAGTTGACCTTTATGTTTGGTATTTTTATTATTCTATTTTTTTTCTTTTTGCCCTTTTTTTTGTGTTGTATAGTTGATAGATTCAGTTATTTAATTTTTTATTTAAATGTTTTACTTTTGATGTGCTAGACCTTTTATTTTGTTTGCACTCTAGGTGTTTATAGAGCTAATCGCCTAGTTGCACTCTAGGTGTTTATAGAGCTAATCGCCTAGTTGCTTGCACTCTAGGTGTTTATAGAGCTAATCGCCTAGTTGCTTGCACTCTAGGTGTTTATAGAGCTAATCGCCTAGTTGCTTGCACTCTAGGTGTTTATAGAGCTAATCGCCTAGTTGCTTGCACTCTAGGTGTTTATAGAGCTAATCGCCTAGTTGCTTGCACTCTAGGTGTTTATAGAGCTAATCGCCTAGTTGCTTGCACTCTAGGTGTTTATAGAGCTAATCGCCTAGTTGCTTGCACTCTAGGTGTTTATAGAGCTAATCGCCTAGTTGCTTGCACTCTAGGTGTTTATAGAGCTAATCGCCTAGTTGCTTGCACTCTAGGTGTTTATAGAGCTAATCGCCTAGTTGCTTGCACTCTAGGTGTTTATAGAGCTAATCGCCTAGTTGCTTGCACTCTAGGTGTTTATAGAGCTAATCGCCTAGTTGCTTGCACTCTAGGTGTTTATAGAGCTAATCGCCTAGTTGCTTGCACTCTAGGTGTTTATAGAGCTAATCGCCTAGTTGCTTGCACTCTAGGTGTTTATAGAGCTAATCGCCTAGTTGCTTGCACTCTAGGTGTTTATAGAGCTAATCGCCTAGTTGCTTGCACTCTAGGTGTTTATAGAGCTAATCGCCTAGTTGATAGCTCTTAAATCATATAAATAAAATAAAAATTATTTTTCATCTAACATAATATCAGCACTATATCATGTCGTTGAAATTAGACAATCATATCCTGATTAGACATGGAAAAATCCAAATCTCTTTTCAAATCACTCAAAAATCATGTTATTTCAATTCGTCTCATTTTTAATTAAGCTAAATTCATGTTTAGAAGATGTTAGTCTGATTTTTCCAAGTCCAATCAGGATTTGAATGTTTGATTTCAACGATCTCGTGCTGATATTAGGTTAGATGACAAATATATTATTTTACGTTAAATTGTAAAGGTTTGTTAATTATTTACACTAAATATAATAAACAGGGAAAACAAAAATCTGGCCAGACAAAGTTGTTCTAAATCTAATTAGCTTTAATTTAAAGAAAAATGCATTAAAATCGGTTAAGATTTGGAGGCTGTAGCCTTTTTTGATATACGAAAAGTCTTTTGGCCCACTGTGCGGCGAGTGTCATAGGCTAGGCCAAAAACGTCTATCAGCTCTCTGTCTGTATGTTTGTTCCTTATACAAATACACACCGTTCGACTGATTTTGACCAAACTTGGCACACGTCTATATCTTGATACGGTGAGTATCATAGGCTAGGTCAAAAACGCCTACCATCTGTCTTCCTGTATGTTTGTTTCTAATACAAATCCACACCGTTCGACTGATTTTGACCAAACTTGGCACACGTCTATATCTTGATACGGTGAGTATCATAGGCTAGGTCAAAAACGCCTACCATCTGTCTTCCTGTATGTTTGTTTCTAATACAAATCCACACCGTTCGACTGATTTTGACCAAACTTGGCACACGGGTATATCTGGATACGGTGAGTATCATAGGCTAGGTCAAAAACGCCTACCATCTGTCTTCCTGTATGTTTGTTTCTAATACAAATCCACACCGTTTGACTGATTTTGACGAAATTTGGAACACGTTTATATCTTGATACGGTGAGTATCATAGGCTAAGTCAAAAACGCCTACCATCTTTCTGCCTGTATGTTTGTTTCTAACACAAATCCACACCGTTTGACTGATTTTGACCAAACTTGGCACATAGGTAGGTCTTGATCCGGGGAGTGTCATAATCTAGGTTAAAATCGTCTAGGACTCACAATTTGTAGGTCAGGGGTACGAAACTTTGAACCCGAACAGTTACAGATTTGTGTTATTACTTGTTTGGTTTCATATTTATTTATTTTGCCTTTTCTAGTTGCAGAACGTAGGTGTAGCCTGGCACGTCGGGTAACAGCTAGTAAATAATAATGACAAATAAACCAAAATTACTGGAAAGGTAAAAGGCCAGCGAAATAAATAAAATAGCAAAACTTTCTGAGCATAAATAATGCATACTGTATTAATCCCGAAGGAAATGAGTGTATATAATTTTTTTTTTTATTATTTATATAATGTTGTATTTATTTCTCTCTTCTCCTATTGTATTAATACATATAAAGTGTATATGTTTTAGAACAGTAACTGGCTGAGATATGATAGAAGAGAGGAAGGATTATCATGAACCTACCATCAGTTTTCTCTGACACTCATCCTCTCTGCACGATTAATCAAGCGCAGCTTCTAGGAACCCTATCCTACTCACCCTTCCCTTATGGTATATCTCTTCTTGATAGCTTATCATCTCTCTTAAGGTGGTGGGGAAATAGTTTTAGGGAAATATTATATAACATTACAAGGGTTCTTCCGGTTTAAAATGAGAAATAAAAATGAAAAATGTCCACAGTTCCTCTATTTAGTGCGAACGTTTTCAGAGACCTATTTTAATGTGTGTTGCAGACAGTTAGTTTGTACATAACAAACTAACTGTCTACAACTCACTTATAAAACCTATATGGACTTACGGAATATAACTCTGGGGGACAGCCAAGCATTCCAACATCCACGGAATCCAAACATTTCAATCCATAGTCCTACGTACCATAGACACCTGAGGCTTGAACAAGTAACCTAGGGACACATGAGGCTTGAACAAGTAACCTAGGGACACCTGAGGCTTGAACAAGTAACCTAGGGACACCTGAGGCTTGAACAAGTAACCACGGGGCACCTGAGGCTTGAACAAGTAACCTAGGGACACCTGAGGCTTGAACAAGTAACCTAGGGACACCTGAGGCTTGAACAAGTAACCTAGGGACACCTGAGGCTTGAACAAGTAACCTAGGGACACCTGAGGCTTGAACAAGTAACCTAGGGACACCTGAGGCTTGAACAAGTAACCTAGGGACACCTGAGGCTTGAACAAGTAACCTAGGGACACCTGAGGCTTGAACAAGTAACCTAGGGACACCTGAGGCTTGAACAAGTAACCTTTATTAAATTATATCGTGCAATTGAATTGCAGATTGTAAGACACTATTCTACATCCGGACACAAATCAGTATATTATCAAAACAAAATTAAATTTTTTCGCAACCTAGTGGCGTTGTATTGATATTCTAGTAGTTTCCCAAGTTCACCACAAGATAGTAGGAGACACATAACTTGTTCATGTCTCCTCTATTAGGACTAAGATCACTCATGAATGAAGAGAAATACGAAATCAGCTCCCAGTGAGGTGTGCATTACTCTTCAAATTAATTCCGCTAGACCCGCACAGCACCTGTGTATTAAATGTAGCGCACAAAATGACCTTCAAAATAAGTTAAATCCAATTTTTCATCAAAATATTTTTTTCTTTAAACAGCAAAACCTTTTCTTTTGGAAATCCATTTAATCTCATCAAAAACAAAGAAATTAATGAGAGAGTGACCTCATAAAAATTTATTTCCTAAAGAAATTATACTAGCTTAGATGTTTTTTGTGACCCCTGAAAAGTTGTACGATTTGGATATGTCCTGTTTTGAAAGCCGACGCCTCATTGAATGATAATTTTTAAGACATGATTTCTAGAGTCCTAAGCAAAAACAAAAAATTCTAGTAATAAAGCTGAGAAAGTATCATTCAATGGGGTTAAAAATTGGGCTGCTCCCAGAAAACGTAAGCTCTTACCCATGTTGCCGCTGCATTCAATACGCGGGTGCTGTGCGGGTTTCACCCGAAATTCATTTGTCCAGTGATGCACGCCTCGTGCGGAGCTGATTTCGTTATTATGTATTACATCATTTAGCAATGCCGCCGAAGTAACATGCTTACCACGAAATTTGCTTAGTTATGCAGCTCCTGAAGCCTGGAATTCGTATATATTTCTACCTCTTAATCCACAAGGTTTTCTGAAGTTTTTTGGGGGTATTCTTATCCAAGCTTCCTCTGATCCACTTCATCTTTATTTTTCTTCAACCCCATCATGTTGAGCCTAAGGTTCTTCGAAAAGCATACACCTTCCTCATTTTCACATCTGAAATAAGACTAATTTCCAATCTACCCATGAAATAATTGAACCGAATTCTAAACCAACGTTCCAGTTCCTCCTCGCCTTAAGTTTTCGCCGACTCCTTTCTCCTGAACACCGAAAGACTGATTAAATACACCCATCGAGTCGGGATAAGACAAGGAGAGACTCCAAGGACAGAGGCTCATCAAGCAGCCGTCCAGGTAGGTCGGACGTGATCGAATTGGCAAGTCCGTTTTGGCGGACTTTAACGGATAGTTACTAGAGTAAATAGGCAGCTTCTGAACTTCTACCACGGAAGAGATGAACTACCAAAACCCACAGTCTTAGAAGGATATCCTACACTAACAAGCAAAAAAAAAATACAAGAAAAAGGTAGAAAACCGAAAAAAAATAATAGTTTTGGAAGGCTGTATAAAAAAAAATCATTAATTTAATTTAAATTTTAACGGCCATTATAATTAACTCAGAATTGTTGGACGGGTTATCTACAGGTCACCACCCTTTTTTAGCCAGGACAGGGCTGATGCCTTCTTTTTTTTCCTAAGAAAATCCACCACCCCTAGTGGGCATCGAACTCACGACTCTTGGCTCGGAGTGTTAAGTGCTCACGCCTTAACACTCACGGCCACCGGGCCCCCGAAATCAATAAGAATTGATGAATCTTCACTAAAAGTTAAATGGAAAATTAGAAAATCTCAAAACCAACTGGCATCGGATTGATTCCTGATAATAGTACCAAGAATCTATTAGGAGTCGATGACGATCATGGAAATGGACGTTCGAACAGGCGTGTAGATGCTGCATGGCAGAGTAGGGCATTATTCAAATATAAAATTATTCATTGAATAAGTTATTCATCCACTGATTTATTTTTTATTCTGTGAATAACAGGGTTGGCTCATTATTCAATAAATTTTTATTGAATAAGAATTTATATTGTTTTTATTTAGGTTAATGTGTACACATTCTACAACTCATTCTACTATAGTCCGAGAGCCAGCAACGCACTTTTCATGAAGTGTTTTATGCATCTTGAAATTTTGCTATAATGTACATCTTGGGTAGATAAGAAGGTATATATGTGTTTCCTGGACATACCTTGGAACACGAGGTACTGCGCATAGGGGAAAGGTACAAAAAAATATTTCCCAAAAATAGAGTTTTATTCAGAAGCCAACTATCTTTAATGTAAAATTAAGTCAATTTTACAACGAATAATAAATATGGCAGAAACTTTTAAGGGGTATAACACGTAAAAAAAAAAATGAATTGTTTTTATTCTAATATTAAATGAGAATTTTATCCACGCTGCCATTAAAACCGGAACAGCTGTACAAGATCATGTGAGCAAGAACCAATGAGAGCACAGAAAACAACCAAGACTGCGCAGTCGCCTCATGCAATCTTACGGTTACACGCAGTGTATTGCAGTCTATCATATTCAACATTTATTTTTATGTTTCCTGATAATTAAACCCCAAAAAAGTGTCTGCCCTTTTGTAATTATTTTCAAATATGTTTACTGAAGACGCTGTTTAAATCGCAGCGTGAATAAAGCACTTAATTTAATATTAAAAATAAAAACTAGGTACTTAGTTTTTTTTTATTATTATCATTTTAACCCCCTTAAAAGTGCCTGCGTTATTTATTATTAATTTGAAAATTGCCTTAATTTGCCATTTTTTTCAATAATAATAGTTGGCTTCTGAATAAAACTCTACTTTTGGGCAATATTGTTTTGCACCTTTCTTCTATGCGCAGTACCTGGTGTTACAAGGTATGTCCAGGAAACACATCCTTCTTATACCTTCTTATCTACCCAAGAGGTATATTATAGCAAAATTTCAAGGTGCATAAAACACTTCATGAAAAGAGTGTTGCTGGCTCTCGGTCTACTATAGATCTCTGAAAGCGTTTAAATTAACCTAAATAAAAACAATATAAACTACAAAACTGACAAACAAGGCATTTCTCCTATTTACGCTAATATTTTTCACAAACTCTCCCGACCTTTCACCTAGTATTTTCCCATGCCTCTTGTGTATCCTTCCATTAACACCTTTTTCTCCTTCCTGTCATAAAACGCTTTTGATCCTTACCGACCTCCTCCCACCACCTGTTTTGTTTTCAGTTACATATACCCTAGAAAATCCCAGTTTTCTTATTACAAGCCTTCAAATGTGCTTACAAGCCTCCAAATGTGCTTACAAGCCTCCAAATGTGCTTACAAGCCTCCAAATGTGCTTACAAGCCTCCAAATGTGCTTCAGCACAGTATAAGGCAGTCACATTCCAACCACTTCACTCCGCAGTGCTTAACTTCCAGTTGCACTCGCGCAGTTTTGCTTTCTTTCTTCTTTTACTTTCTTATTTTTTTTGTTTTGTTTCTCTTTTTCAATGGGTTAGGAAAAAAAAAAGAAAAAAAAAAAAGTTTTCTTATATACTTCCACTATGGTTACTTAAGTGTTAACTTTGGTCTTCCTCTGCCTCCCGGCACTTTCATTGGTATGTAGTATCTTATTTCTCTGTTAAACATTAATTAATATTATTATTAGCACATATTTACTTGAATATACCTCAATGAAAAATTATTTTTTTTAATGTTTCTATTGATTTTCTAGAACTAATTTCTAGATATACACTAATGTTCACTTTACCTGTTTATTAATAACATAATTGTTCTAATAATTTAACAACAAATTGTTCTTTTATAATGAGTTGAATTGTATTTATAGACCTGTCATTTATCTTACTTATAAACTTTTTTTTTCTGTGTATTAATTTCTGTTTTTTTTTCTTTGTTTCTTGTCATTTTAACTGAGGAAGGCTACCAAAGAGTAGCTGAAACGTCCTGAATAAAGATTTTTTACAAAAATCGTATTGAGGTTTATTTGAGCCGAATCCCAAAGCCTGTTCCATGTTTGCTTGTTAAATTTTCTAGTCTTCCAGATTGCGGTATCGCACCAAATTAATAAGCCGGATTCCTGTCAAATATACACATTAAATTTATTTATTAATTACTTGTTATTATTCGTGTCTAATCCGAAGCCTTGTTAAAATAACTTCCACAGAACTAATATCTCCCTACTCGTATCTCTAGTAGTCCACCTGGGTGTTCCCAGACTTACATTCGTGTTGTATGACGGCTCAGGAGGTAACTTGAGTATTTCGAAGGATATTGCTGCTGTTGTAACTGATAATAACTATAGCAATTAGAGTTACTTAAGTAGTTGGTAGTATAAATCTTCTACAGTAATTACCGTAGTCTCTTACATTATTCGGTAACTGATATTATTAATATGATTATAAATATAATTCTCATTTCGAAGGATATTGCTGCTGTTGTAACTGATAATACTTCTAGCAATTAGAGTTAGTTAAGTAGTTGGTAGTATAAATCTTCTACAGTAATTACCGTAGTCTCTTACATTATTCGGTAACTGATATTATTAATATGATTATAAATATAATTCTCATTTCGAAGGATATTGCTGGTGTTGTAACTGATAATACTTCTAGCAATTAGAGTTAGTTAAGTAGTTGGTAGTATAAATCTTCTACAGTAATTACCGTAGTCTCTTACATTATTCAGTAACTGATATTATTACTATGATTATAAATATAATTCTCATTTCGAAGGATATTGCTGCTGTTGTAACTGATAATACTTCTAGCAATTAGAGTTAGTTAAGTAGTTGGTAGTATAAATCTTCTACAGTAATTACCGTAGTCTCTTACATTATTCAGTAACTGATATTATTACTATGATTATAAATATAATTCTCATTTCGAAGGATATTGCTGCTGTTGTAACTGATAATACTTCTAGCAATTAGAGTTAGTTAAGTAGTTGGTAGTATAAATCTTCTACAGTAATTACCGTAGTCTCTTACATTATTCAGTAACTGATATTATTACTATGATTATAAATATAATTCTCATTTCGAAGGATATTGCTGCTGTTGTAACTGATAATACTTCTAGCAATTAGAGTTAGTTAAGTAGTTGGTAGTATAAATCTTCTACAGTAATTACCGTAGTCTCTTACATTATTCAGTAACTGATATTATTACTATGATTATAAATATAATTCTCATTTCGAAGGATATTGCTGCTGTTGTAACTGATAATACTTCTAGCAATTAGAGTTAGTTAAGTAGTTGGTAGTATAAATCTTCTACAGTAATTACCGTAGTCTCTTACATTATTCAGTAACTGATATTATTACTATGATTATAAATATAATTCTCATTTCGAAGGATATTGCTGCTGTTGTAACTGATAATTCTTCTAGCAATTAGAGTTAGTTAAGTAGTTGGTAGTATAAATCTTCTACAGTAATTACCGTAGTCTCTTGCATTATTCAGTAACTGATATTATTACTATGATTATAAATATAATTCTCATTTCGAAGGATATTGCTGCTGTTGTAACTGATAATACTTCTAGCAATTAGAGTTAGTTAAGTAGTTGGTAGTATAAATCTTCTACAGTAATTACCGTAGTCTCTTACATTATTCAGTAACTGATATTATTACTATGATTATAAATATAATTCTCATTTCGAAGGATATTGCTGCTGTTGTAACTGATAATACTTCTAGCAATTAGAGTTAGTTAAGTAGTTGGTAGTATAAATCTTCTACAGTAATTACCGTAGTCTCTTACATTATGCAGTAACTGATATTATTACTATGATTATAAATATAATTCTCATTTCGAAGGATATTGCTGCTGTTGTAACTGATAATTCTTCTAGCAATTAGAGTTAGTTAAGTAGTTGGTAGTATAAATCTTCTACAGTAATTACCGTAGTCTCTTACATTATTCAGTAACTGATATTATTACTATGATTATAAATATAATTCTCATTTCGAAGGATATTGCTGCTGTTGTAACTGATAATACTTCTAGCAATTAGAGTTAGTTAAGTAGTTGGTAGTATAAATCTTCTACAGTAATTACCGTAGTCTCTTACATTATTCAGTAACTGATATTATTACTATGATTATAAATATAATTCTCATTTCGAAGGATATTGCTGCTGTTGTAACTGATAATACTTCTAGCAATTAGAGTTAGTTAAGTAGTTGGTAGTATAAATCTTCTACAGTAATTACCGTAGTCTCTTACATTATTCAGTAACTGATATTATTACTATGATTATAAATATAATTCTCATTTCGAAGGATATTGCTGCTGTTGTAACTGATAATACTTCTAGCAATTAGAGTTAGTTAAGTAGTTGGTAGTATAAATCTTCTACAGTAATTACCGTAGTCTCTTACATTATTCAGTAACTGATATTATTACTATGATTATAAATATAATTCTCATTTCGAAGGATATTGCTGCTGTTGTAACTGATAATACTTCTAGCAATTAGAGTTAGTTAAGTAGTTGGTAGTATAAATCTTCTACAGTAATTACCGTAGTCTCTTACATTATTCAGTAACTGATATTATTACTATGATTATAAATATAATTCTCATTTCGGAATTGAACATTTAAAGGGTAATACCAGCTTTTGCAATCAAAATCAAAGTCATTTTCTTGAACTTTTAATTAACAAATAAATCAATATATATTATAATTCAATGAATCGAACAAATCCAACGTTTTTTTCTAGAAACTATCACAAAAAAGCTGCAGTTAAATTTTGTTTTCGAAAATGGTGAACAATTTTTCATTTTCTATTAAAAAATCCGTCGAAAAACGCTCATAAAATCGTTATAATTTAATTGATCGAAAACATCCTACGTCATTTACTAGCAAATATCACGAGGAAGTTATAGTAAAAATTTGAAGTTGATCGGGCAAAAATTGAAGACGCCAGAGAATCGCCAGATTTGAAAAACTTAGTTTGGAGAAAACGACTTTAAACTTTAATTTTGGGAAACGCTCATTTCTGTACTATTTAATTTTTTTCATACTTTCTTGGAATAAAGATAAAAAAAAATGGTCCTTAATTTTGAAATTTATTAAAGTAGGAACAAAAAAAAAAAATCTTCAAATCAGCATAGCGTTCACTCGGAATCGGGATTTCACTCCGAAAATCGTATTTTTTTACTAATTTAAAAACGTTTACTTCACATGAACACTTTTTTTATATAATTTTTGATTAGTTAAGGAAGAATTTTATCCAATGAAAAAAAAAATAAATAAAAAATAATTATTCATCAAATGACCCTTAGCTCAAATATATATAACTGGCGAATAAGGCGGAAGGTCAATAAAATATCGCCACACACTTTTACGCTTTTTATTTATCTTCCCTACATGTTTCGCACCCTTTTTGGTGCCTCTTCAGGGGAACACTCTTAAACATTAAATTCAGCCTCAACCTGAGGAATGGATATCATGCAATAAAATATGGTCATGAATTTGATTTTGAAAACATTAGAATATTAGAGAAAGAAAGAAATAGAATGAAAAGAAAGATTAAAGAAAACATACACATCATTAAAAACAGGAAAAAAGTGATAAATAAAAAAACGGAAATACACCATCTTAATAATAATAATAAAGCCTTTTATTGTGTTCTTAACTCAACAAAAAAAATTAAATTACAATAAATATATACAAATAATTATAAATAACGGAAAATAAAATAACAATTTCAATCTACGAAAAATTCTTATTTGAGTTTGAACATAGGCCTTCCATGAAGGAGTACCGGTCTAGGCTTTCCCAGGTGACCAGCCTACTGGGAAGCCGAGGTTCCTATCTGGGTCCACTTCTCCTTCCATGCATCTCTATCCCTCGCCAATCTCCACCATAATGGACCAGCCATCGTCTTGAAGAAGTCGCTCCATCTTTTCATTGGTCTTCCTCGTCGCCTCTTGTGACCATAGGGTGTCCAAACAGTCATCTCCGTTGACCACCTCTTATCTGTTCTTCTTAATACGTGACCAGCCCATCTTAATAATATTTTCATTAATTTATTTGATAAAAAAATAGGAAAATTGGTATTATAGGACTATATTTCATCTGGAAATTAAAATCAATTTTAAATTTATGACGGATCGATTATCGATCAGCTGACTATTTGACACCATATTGGATTCGTTCAGTCAATGACCAGTCTAGACGAGGCCCTGCTAGTGGAAGGTTCCATTCCTCAGGTTGAGGCTGAATTTAATGTTTAAGAGTGTTCCCCTGAAGAGGCACCAAAAAGGGTGCGAAACATGTAGGGAAGATAAATAAAAATTATAAAAGTGTGTGGCGATATTTTATTGACCTTCCGCCTTATTCACCAGTTATATAAATAAAAAAGTTACAAGGTAGTATTACCCCTGATAATACAAGCGATATAAGCCGAAATCAGAGGTATTCTGTAGTGAAAGGGTTTATAAGAGAGAGAGAGCTAGGTCAGCCGATCCTGCACCTGCGGGGGTGGGTGGTTGTCATGGAAACCTAGGGATGAGAGAGAAACCTCCTTGTTAGGTTATCTCATAGTAAGGTTAATTAGCCTAATGAATCGCGAACACTAGGACCGTCCCTACATCAGCTCCAAGTATAGTTCTCTCTCTCGCTCTCTCTCTTTCTCTCCCTCTCTCTCTCTCTCTCTCTCTCTCTCTCTCTCTCTCTCTCTCTCTCTCTCTCTCTCTCTCTCTCTCTCTCTCACTCTCTCGTGTCTGGAAAATCCATACTATAACATGGAGGGGCCATTTAGTTTCGTTTCCTAATTAGGTCGACATTCTTACTCATTATGATAATTAAAACCGGTATTGTTTAATGTTTTTCATGAATGTATTAACCAGTTCAGCACAGCTGGTAATAGGGTCACAATAAAACAAATGATGCTTGCATTTCAGGAATAGTTGCTTTATTTTTGTGGGGTATTTTCATACGCGCAAAAATGAAATATTACAACATGAAAACATTCTCCACACAGATTAAGTAAAGAGAAATGTTGCAATAACTTAGTCCTATATACGTATTAAGAGGGGGTCTCCCGTGGTCTAGTGGCTATCGCGCTGGATCCATAAGCGGGAGATGGTGGGTTCGATTCCCACCTCCGGCAGGAATTTTCTCATCTCAGGGCTCGCTGGGAAAATTCCTCGCCGCACCCTGGTTGTCGGCGCTAATGACCTAGATGTAGATGCGCCGTAAAAAAAAAAAAAAAAAAAAAAAATCTTATTAAGAATTTCCCAGTTTTTAAAAATAGTCGACCAGAAGCCAACGATGCTACCGACAACGACATCTCCTCCTTCGGATCAGAAAAACGTTTGCATTATCGCCCGTGCTAATTTCTTTGATTTCCTTTTACAAATTCATTTCGTATAGTTATTTCTGCAAACATATAAACAAAATAGATAAGTGGAGAAACTTTTGAAATGATGTACTTTTTGTGTATTATTTACATTTTAGTTAAGAGTCAAATACGCCGAGACAGCGCGTCCGCTGAAGGAGTTGTTTTGGAGCGTTCATTATCATACGGTACCAGACCCGGGAACCTAGCCTGGAATAAAGTAATGAGCTCCCAAATATGTGTGGATATATATATATATGTATAGATACATATGTATATATGTATATATATATATATATATATATATATATATATATATATATATATATATGAAAAAGAAAGGAATATACCATTTATTGTTGGCTTTAATTTAATGAGAAAAAATAAATAAATATGTTGTGTACGGTTATATGTTATTCTATTAAAAAAAGAAAAAAAGATTAGATATATTTTGTACGGTTAGATTTAATGTAAGGAATACTTGTAAATAAAAATATTTAGGTGTAAGTGTATGGATATATGGTCGATACAAATGCAAAGTAACGAATGTGAAAAAATGCATCTTTCATTGTCAATCTTTACTAATTTCTGCTGGACTTATGTACGGCAAATTGTTGAATCTTAGATCACTCTATTAAAGGGAAAGTATTCCACTATCAAAAGGTCAAATCTGCCGAATATTTGACGGTCCAAAAAAAAAAGTTATGAATAAATGCTTTTCCACTCTGAAAAGTGTTGATTTTCACATTCGATACTTCGGATTTGTAGCGACGATATATATATATATATATATATATATATATATATATATATATATATATATATATATATATGTATGTGTGTATGAGTGTGCGTGTTTATAAATATGTGTATATATATATATATATATATATATATATATATATATATATAAGTAGATATAAGTGAAAAATAATGGAATATACCAACTATTGTTAGCTTTAATTTAATGAGAAAAAATAAAGAAATAAATAAGTTGTGTACAGTTATATGTTATTCCATTAAAATAAAAAAAAGGAACAGAATGTGCTCAAATATTTCATAAGAGATAAAATCTTAAGTTTAATTATTAAAAAAAAAAACAAAAGGTTCGTAGGACGATAAAAACAGTAAGTTGTTCGTCCTTTAATTCTTTCCATTCCATTCCCAAACCTAATATGAAGGTTTTAGGACAACACCCGGAGTAGTGGGGGTAGAAAGAAGGGCAAGCTATTTGCTGACGCACACGCCACGACGGCTTCGAACTTGTTAACTATTTTCGATATTATTACTATTTTTATAGAAACGTTATTACTGTTCGATAAGATTTTTTCGTTACCAGTTCCCGATTAATAAAGTGTTCTATAATATATGACGATTCTTGCCGCGTATTTTAATTTTTCAACGGTGTATTTGCTCCTAAGCTATCTAAAGGTTACCACCCTTTTTTATTACCAAGAGTGCTTGCTTTTCTCAGAAGATCACCCAGCCAAGTACTGCCGACACCGGACGTCGAATAATCACCGGAAACCAGTTTATTTAACGTGGAGAGGCCGTTGGGTCCGTGAAAATTAAACATATCATAAAAATCAGTAAATCAACATGTTTCTTTTCCCAAAGAGAATAATCTCATATATAAAAATAAAATACATAAATATTTATCTTAAAAAAAGAAGAACTAAAAATATAAAAATAAAATTCAGTGTAAATAATAAAGAGAGCATAAGTCGGCTTAGCGGCTCAGAGGAAGAAAAGCCCACATGACAAGCTCTCCGTGAACAGACAGGATGAAGAGGAAACGGAGTGTGGGAAAAGAGGCTCGTGTCAGGAATACACATGTGTTTGTGTCTGTGTGTTTCTATGTGTATGTGTTTGTATGTTCCGTGAGCATCCCGTGACGTATAGGACAGCTCTTAGCTTCTCCCCCCTCAAATTCCTAAAGCTCCAGAGAATTCAACACGGTTTTCGTCACTTCATCTCCCACTGTTGCCAGCCTAATACATTCTTGTTCGAATTAGCACCGCAAGTGATTTTATAATGATATTTAGTAACGGTTACTATGGAATTTGATACCATTGATTCAGAAATAGAAACACTCGTTTAAAAATGATTAATTTAGTATTATTTATATAATTACGGTTATAAGTTGATAATACGATGAATATTTTTCAAATTTATGATTTATGCAAAGAAGAGAAACGAGCCAGGATATTTTTTTTTTTAAAGAGGAATTTTACCGAAACATCATATCAACCCTTTTAGACAAAATTTTTGACGACATTGTACAATTTTGGTCTCGAGAGATACCTGGTATATTAATTTTTTTGGTTATGTGAAAAAATTATTTATTTATTAAATTTCTTAGGACTTGAACACTTGTCATTCATTCCTTCTCTACCATGTTTTTTTTCTATATATTTTTCCCCAATTTTTATTTGTAATCAATAAAAAAATACAGAAGATTACAGCCGGAAACAAAATATTAATTATTTGAGAGACATGCCATCACAGACGGACATGACTTTGGTTTTGACCAGTACTCCATCCTTTCCACTGAATCCAACGAAGACAAACGCCTCCTTTCCGAATCAATTTTTATCCACCTAGAAAATAACCCAGTTAATGACAAAATTGATAAAGAAGTCATCTCCTCTACCTACTCCAACATCTTCCATTTATTAAAAACTCCATCATAATCCCCTATTCCGCCTGCAATATAGCCCTTCATACCTGCCTCCCTTTCCATTAATGCAACATTTTATGACTTTATGACACCTTACTGTACGACGCCGCTTCCGCCGCTCTTTCTTTCATCTTCTATGTTCTCTGTCCATTACAGGGGCGGGGGGTCCAGAACCCCCCCCCCTCACCAACTCCTTTCTCCCTCAGTTTCCCTGTATTAACTGTCAGAAATGATCCCGCATCTGTGAGGTATAGTTCTCAATCTTCCTATCGGTAAGCCCATCTTGTTATTTTTATATCTATTCTAATGTAATCTGTTTTATTCTTATATCTGTTCTCCTAATAATCTAAGCACTTCTAGAGCACATTGTTCTTCTATATATTATGTTTTTGTCTTTTTCCGTATATGTATGTATGTATATATGTATGTAGTATGTGTGTATGTAGGCATATATATATATATATATATATATATATATATATATGCATATTTCAGTATTACATCCGTCCTACTTGTTTTTTACAGCCCTGATGAAGGCTTGAAGTTCAAGTCGAAACGTCGGCACAATAAAACCATTTTTACGATAAAATGTAGTTTTATTAAGTAGCAGTGACCGAACCCCGACAATCCCTACCTTGCAAAATATTAATTATTAATTAAAATCTACTAAAAAGCTAAGTTAAGTACACTTTGTCACCACCAGCACAATTAAAGAATATACTATTAAATTGGTTAATTTATTTGCCATTTCGGAAATTGATTTTACCGCACAACTCTCACGATAATGAAAGACATTAGACCAAAGTATTCTTTTCTATGGAGAATGCTTGAATAAAGAGTGGTTGTTGTTTATTTATTTTATTATATTTGTATTTATTCATAATTTATTGATTTTTTTGTGTAGAAATTATATAAAATTCCTATTAAAGAAATCATAACCCATATCTTTTAATTTATCAATAAGTAACTGTTACTGGATATAATCACTGGTGGGATTAATCAGAATAAGACCCCAAGTTGCTGTAACTGGATATAATCACTGGTGGGATTAATCAGAATAAGACCCCAGGTTGCTGTTACTGGATATAATCACTGGTGGGATTAATCAGAATAAGACCCCAGGTTGCTGTTACTGGATATAATCACTGGTGGGATTAATCAGAATAAGACCCCAGGTTGCTGTTGTGGAGCCCCGTTTAATAAACAATTTATTTCAACCAATTAAAAGTAGAATTTTGGTATGAGAAATTGAAAAATTTAATATTTTATTAAAGAAAAGCTTTTCATATTATTACCTGGTGACGGTACACTCCCGATACCTGCATGTCCCTCCAGACGGCTACTAGCTAACTCCCTACAATGGGCGCTTGACAATTGTCTTGTTTTTTTTTTAGATTTGTATTCTCGTATTAGTAATACATATATATTCTTTAATTACTGCAGAAACGTTTCCACGTAACACCTTTGTACTCCTGATAGAAAACGTATATCCCTGGAAACTGCGATGCTTCCTCAGCAAATTACATTGTTTACGCTTCGGAAAAAGCCTACCTTCTTCGTCGAAATCCTAGAATGCTCTTCAATATTACTTCTTGGAGCTGAGGAAGGACTGGGCTGCGATTTATCATCTTCCGAGAAGTCTCAAACACGTCTACTAAGAAATCTGACTAATAGTCTAAAAGAACTGGAGAAGCCCGCCGTTCTTATTTATTTTTAATTTAATTTTCGAGCATCGCAACGACGGCGATTTGCTCTTTTTAAAATACAACAAATACCGATTTATACAAAAACACAAACATATAGAACTAAATACAACAAAAGAAAAGAAGTGGCCGTCCTTATACGATATAGAGTGAGGTGGCTTCTGCAGAAGCCCACCGTCAGGCAGTCACGGCTTTCTGCTGGCTTCTGCAGAAGCCCACCGTCAGGCAGTCACGGCTTTCTGCTGGCTTCTACAGAAGCCCACCTTCAGCCAGTCACGGTTTCCTACTGGCTTCTACAGAAGCCCACCGTCAGCCAGTCAAGGCTTTCTGCTGGCTTCTACAGAAGCCCACCGTCAGCCAGTCACGGCTTTCTGCTGGCTTCTACAGAAGCCCACCGTCAGCCAGTCAAGGCTTTCTGCTGGCTTCTACAGAAGCCCACCGTCAGCCAGTCACGGCTTTCTGCTGGCTTCTACAGAAGCCCACCGTCAGCCAGTCAAGGCTTTCTGCTGGCTTCTACAGAAGCCCACCGTCAGCCAGTCAAGGCTTTCTGCTGGCTTCTACAGAAGCCCACCGTCAGCCAGTCAAGGCTTTCTGCTGGCTTCTACAGAAGCCCACCGTCAGCCAGTCAAGGCTTTCTGCTGGCTTCTACAGAAGCCCACCGTCAGCCAGTCACGGCTTTCTGCTGGCTTCTACAGAAGCCCACCGTCAGCCAGTCACGGCTTTCTGCTGGCTTCTACAGAAGCCCACCGTCAGCCAGTCACGGCTTTCTGCTGGCTGCTGGAGAAGCCCATCGTCCAGAAAGGGTTAATTTTACAATAAATAGTTTTAGTACAAATTATTTACTGAGAAATATCATATTGATTTAATAACTATGACGCCCACCACCCCCAAGGTTGTTTTTAGTTTAAATAATATTTATTTTCTTAAACTTATAATTTACTCGTTTTTTTCTTTTTACTTAATTGCTGGATTTACATCAGGTATTTTAGCATTGATTATAATGGTATAAAATGTAGTGGATATTTTCATTGAATAGAAAACTGGCCATTTCTCGAGACTTTTAAAAATGTATGGTATCGCTGGATGAATATATGCTTCATATGGAAGCACGGATACAGGATAACATGGCGGCGCCTTTCTAACAAATGGTTACTCATTTTATTGACACGATAACGATTCCATAATTCATCAGCTGTTGGGTTATTGATCAAACTGGCTGTTGGTTGTAGGTGGGGGAGGGGGGGGGAGCAATTCATTCAGATTGCACCATCAATATCCTGTATGGATTCCACCATACAAACATACTCACAGACATTACATTTAGTATTTATAGTTTCAAATATTGTGAAATTATAATTTCTTTTAGCAATTAGGGATTAGTTGGGATACGGCTAAGAAAACATCAATACGAGTTTTTGTAAAAAATCTGTATTAAGGACGTTTCGGCTACTCTTTGGTGGTTTTGCTTATTGCCATAAAATAAGATTGTATAGTCCTGTATTCTTGAGGTAGGTGAGTATAGTGTTGATGTACTGGCTATCACTGCCTAGGAGCAGTGTTGTCTAAATTTGAATTAAAATGTAATTCAAATGATATTTGAATTACGAATTACATATTTTTTTATTGTAATTGAAAAGGCTGAAAATATCAATTACAGGTGCTAATGACCCTAACA